>APFE031073481.1:89514-121090 GCA_000404065.3 Pinus taeda | reverse complement strand
GGTTCTGACTCAGAGTCGGAACATGCATCTGATTCTGAAACCTTTAGCTCAGCCACCAATGACTGCTTGGCCCGACACTCACTTGTGTTGTGAGTGGATCCCTTATGGAACTCACACCATTTTCTCATGTCCTTTTAGAGCTTCGCAATGCTATTCTCTGCTTGCAGCCTTGGAAGGTTGTCTTGGGCTGCCCGCCTAGGCTTTGTCCTTTGTTTTGTGGTTTAGGGGTACCTTTCCCTTGCTTCAAATTTGCAGATCCCAAGTCTCTTTTCTTTTGTTTAAACTTCTGCTCGACCTTGATGACATATCGGTATGCTGTGCTGAGTGAAGAGATGTTTAGGAATTCTATTTCTTCCTAGATGTACTTGTGCAGGCAACCGCGGTATTTAAGTATCAAATGCTGCTCCGAATTCTTGATACCCAACTTTGTGCGAAGGGTATGGAAAAGATTGGTGAACTCCGGCATGTCTTGGTCCCTTCCCTGCCACAGTGTGGTCCACTTTATGTATTCATCCTCATAGCTTCTGACAGGGTAGTGCTACTCCTTGATGGCATCCTAGAATAAATTCCAGGTGGGTGCGGCTGAAAATAGTGAGTCGGTATTTTCATCCCTCTACTCACAGTAGGTTTCCCACCAATCCTTGACATGGGGGGCTGCTTTGAGAGGAGCAAAAGCAATCTTTTCCCGACTTGAAAATTCATGAATAGAAAAATAACCCTCTAGAAGATTTAACCATTTATCTATGGCAAGTACATCTATCTGACCCTCAAATATGGGGATTTCAAAATTAACTTGTACCTTAAAGGGTGTGTTGTTTCCAGAGTACATGTTGGAAGCTGATGCGTCGCTTCTAGGTAGCCACTGAAGGATCTAGGAAAAGCTGTCCATCAGCATGTCCCGTTGTCGCTAGAGGGCTTCTTCGAGCAAGATTTTGATAGGATCTCCTACCTCCTCATCTTTCTTCTCATTCACCATGGGAGGCCATCGGTATTTGCGAGGCTGGTCTTGCAAAGGTTTGACCAGTTCAAGTGCTAACTCCTTATATCTTGACCTCGTTGGGACATGCAAAGAAAAATAGAGAAAAAGCAGACTGCTTTGATACCATTGATCCAAACTTAAACAGGAACCCAACAAATTACAGAGATAACCATAAACACAGATATGCAGCGGAAATAAAACTTCATTTCATTAATGTAAAATACTAAAATGTGCTTACAAACAGTAATGGAAATAAACTAGCTAGGGCAATGGTAGCTTATCGTTTAGAAGAGATGTGGTGGCTACATGCCTCTGAGCTGTGTTACAATGAGGCTCGAAGGCCTATTTATTGTTGAGAAATAATGGAAAACCATTAAAATTGCAAAACCTAACCCTAGAAGACGAAATGCCAAACTGTGGGCCCCATTTGGGTAAATTGGTACATCAACTTCCCAGAGTCATAACTTTGGCATATGATCTCCATTTGACGCGTACAATAGCTCGTTAGAAATATCTATCCAAGCACTACCACATTGGGAAGGGATACATCAGTCCATGGACCCATGTTGCCCCCAGATTTCCCAAAAAACATCATTTAGGGCCTCAAAATGGCTCTGGAAGTTCAGGACCCGAAAAACTGCAAAAAATAGTAATTTGTGCTACAATTAAGGAAACTGAAAATGCTAAGAGAAACAATGGTGGGGGTCCAGGTGGATTTGGCAGGTGGCCACCAATATCCACCTAGATCATGGCCTTTTCTAGTGTCTCAATTGTTCCTATTCTGCTATTTATTTGCTTTGCTACAGTTTTGCTGCTAAATTTTTTGTTAATATCTCTGCATGCTCCAGGTTACAGGCACGGTGACCTCGCTCTGCTCATATTCCTCAGGTTATTTAACTTTCCATGCTCCATTTATATTCTCGTCTGGTTCCAGTGCTAACAATGTGTTGCCCCTTTGGTCTCAGGTGGTCTCCGTGTTCTGTGTCTCAATGGCCTGCGTTTTCTTTGTGCAAATAAGTATTCAGGTAGTGGTTTTGTTATTCCCTTTGCTCGAGTTATATTTCTGTTCGTTCTCTTTTATTCGCAGTTGAACTAACAGGTTTTGACTACTCTAGTCTCATAGGTTAGCGTTCGACCTTGGACATGGACAGTTTCGAATTCTTGAGTTCCTATCCAGTATGCTCTGTCACTGTATTCTTCTTATGGTTGAAACTAGGGTTTGTAGGTTTCATTGGTTGAACCACAACATTCATTCATTGGTTCTTCGCTTACGTCGCTATGCGACATGGGTTCACCTCCGTTACAACCCTTATTTCTAATTGTTTCATTATAACTGCATAATGGGATACTAGGGTTAACTGTATCAAACCCTCGACTAGGGATTACCTTGTTTCATGGACATTAATTTCTTTTACTTTGTCAAGCAATGTAACAAGGAACTGTTATGTAATAACAAACATGTATTTTTTTCTTGTTCTGTTGGAAATGAAAATAAATTATGTTGAGATAAACTGTCACTGGTTACCTCTATTTGGGGTTTATCCACTTGGCGCTCAGGTGTTTGTTTACTGGCTCAGTCTGTTGTGCTGCTTTAGATTCTTCCCACCACATGCTTAGTTACTGGTTGTCCATTCTCATCTTTGGGAAACTTGTATACATTTGATTTATCAATACTCTGTTCTTTAAGAGAGGAAATGTATGAAATTGTATGCGTGCAACATATTTGCCATTCTAAATTATTTAATGGTTAAGAAAAAAATAAATATAGATACACAGTACAAGATTATTACAGATGCATGGATTCGAAAACAGACTCGTTATTTGTCTTTGATTACAATATGCAAAATGTTGAACCCCTCGAACGATTTTTTATTTTACATTTATATCTTCTGTCCACAGTTAACTGAACTGTGTAGTTACTTTTTTAGTTGCAATTCTTATTAGTTACATAACTATTCATATATTCGGTTCTTCCTGTACTACAAGATTTTACATTAGACATATTTATCTTTTTCCTCTAAAATGAAAGAACAGTTATCAAACTATTGTTTATTAAAGACAAAAAAAAATAGTGACCCTTACCGAACAAATTGTCCCTAACTAATACTAAGATTAAAAAGAAAAACAAAGTCCTACATGCTACTTTGACAAACTAAACATAAAGAAACCAATTTGGTAATAAAACTTTCTACCTTGGCGGAGACCAATACCCAGTCATGGTGCCCTAGCTAGATGCTCCTGCATCATTTTCTCGGGGTGAAAGGAAGTCATGACTTCGGTCCATGAGCTTCTCGACTCAAGAACCTACTTGCTCTATTTTCCTAGCATCAAGTCATGAACTGTCCTCAATAGGACGGTTCTTCCACTTGACCAAGTATTGCAGATACTCCTTCTATTGAGTTCATTTTGCCACCTGAGTGTCGAGGATTCTCTTGATCTCGGGAGGCTGAACGTAAGGCATTTGTCTCATCCAAGTTTCACTTCGATCTTGGGTGTCCTATGTAGGCTGTGTGGTTCGGTCTTCTTCTTTTGGGTAAGCAGTGTAGGGAAACAAGTCTGCTACATTGAAGATGGGCGAAATGCTTATCCCTGGTGGTAGCTGTATCTCATAGGCATTCACTAAAAATTTCTGGAGAACTTTGTAGGGACCTATCTTCTTTTAATTCAACTTGTTGTGTGCACCTCTAGGGAAGCATTCCTTACTCAAATGTGCGAGGACTTCATCTCCCACATTAAACTGCACTTCCCTTCGCTTTAAATCTGCCTGCTGTTTATATTTTTGGATGCTATCTTACAATTTAATTTTCACCTGCTCATGCAAATCTCTCATTGCGTTAGTGAAATATTCCCCATCTGCACTTCGTCTTTCTTCTTGTCCGAGATCTCGCAACTCATGCACTCCACGAGGATGCATGTCGTACAAGATCTGAAAAGGAATGCAACCCGTGCTGCAATTGGGCAAGACGTTATAAGTGAACTCTACCTCGGCAAGTACTTGATCCCACATTTGTGAATTCTCACCAATCAACCTTCGTAGCAGGTTCCCCAAACTTCTGTTTTGCACCTCTGTTTGGTCGTCGTTCTGCGGGTGATAAGCAGAGCTGTAACTCAACTGTCTATCCATCTTCTTCCACATGGTGTGCCGAAAGTACCCTGTGAACTTCACATCCCTGTCAGAGAGAATAGACTTAGGAAAACCATGTAGCCATACAATCTCTGTAAGGAACAAGTGGGCCACGTGAGTGGCATAACTTCTACCATCACCGAGTCATAACCTCGTTGTGTCCTTGGTAGACCCAAGACGAAGTCCAAGCTGACTGAGTCCCATAGTCTACCAGGAATAGACAATGGTGTATACAATCCCATGTTTTGACTGTGACCCTTTGCTAACTGACACACTTTACATCTGATCATGAATCTCTATACATCCCTTCGCATTTTTGGCCAAAAGTAGAAATGGCTGAGCTACACAAGTGTCTTGTCTCTGCCGAAATGTCCCACTACACCTCCATTGTGCTTTTCCCGAATAATATTCTTTGTCATCGAGCAGTCAGGAATGCATAGTTGTCCTCCTCTAAACAACAGTTTCTCTTGCAAGTTATAGTCCAACCATGTACTATTATCTCTCACCAAAGGGTTCTAACATGCCTCGTAGGCCTCCTTAAAGTCTGTGTCAGTCTGATATATATCTTTCAAGTGCTCAAAACCCAACACTTGTACAATAATCTCCTACAAAAGTAAGGCCCTCCTATTCAATGCATCCACCACCTTGTTGGCCTACCCGCTGATGTGTTTCAACACAAAGGTGAAACTCTACAAATATTCCACCCACTTGGCATGTTTGCAATTCAGCTTGTGTTATTGCATCACATACTATAGTGTAGAATTATCCGAAAACAACACAAATTCATTTCCCAACAAATAGTGTCTCCAATGCTTCAGTGCTTGGATGAAAACATAGAATTCCTTGTCATAAGATGAATATTTATGCCTGCTTTCATTCAACTTCTCACTAAAAGATGCAACAGGTTTATCCTCCTGGCTAAGTACAGCTCTAATAGCCATACCATTAGCATCACAGCAAACCTGAAAAAGCTTTTTAAAATCTGGAAGTCTCAGGATTGGTCTCTCTGTGATATTTTTCTTTAGTAGCTGAAAACTCCTCTCTGCTGCATCAGTTCATCGAAAAGGCTGACTAGCCTTTTTGATAGTGTCCAACATAGGTGTGTAGATTTCATTAAAATTTCTTATGAATTTCTAGTAAAAACTCGCCATCCCATGAAAACTACGTACCTAAAATAAGGTTTTCGGGGATGGCCAATTGACTATCATTGCAATCTTTTCCAAATCCATCTTCAGCTCATTTTCTGCTATTACGAAGCCAAAATAAACCAACTCCTTTTGCAAAAAGTATACTTTTTCAAATTTATTAGCAGCTTATTCTGCTGCAATTTTTCCAGCACTTTTCGAAAATGTCGAAAGTGTTCCTCCCTTGTCTTCCTGAAAATTAATATGTCATCTAGGTACACTATCACAAAATTTCCGATGTATTCTTTCAACATTTCACTCATTAACCACATAAAGGTACTGGGTGCATTGCTCAGTCCAAATGGCATGACCAACCACTCATATAGTCCCTCATTAGTCTTGAAGGTTGTTTTCCACTCATCCTCCTCTCGAATTCAATATGGTGATACCCACTTTTTAAATCGATCTTAAAAAAATATGCTGCCCCACTTAGGCAATCCATCATGTCGTCCATCTCTGGCAGTGGAAACCTACACCGGATGGTGATTTTATTGATGGCACTTGAGTCTGTACACATTCGCCATTCTCCTCCTTTCATGGGAGAAAGAACCATTGGAACTGCACAAGGGCTCAAAATCTCCCTTATCAACCATTTATCTAGCAGTTCCTACACCTGCTTTCTAGTCTCCTCATTTTCTTTGGGGCTCATCTCATATGCTGCCTTATTCGACAAGCTTGCTCCGGGTATGAAATCAATATGGTGACTTATGCTTCTTTGGGCGGGCAGTTTATCCGGCAAATATTCCACCACTATGTTCATAAACTCCTGCAACATCTACTGAATTTTTGTGGGCAAATCTGACACCTCTATGTGTAGCAGTATCGTCTTTGCTCCTCTTACAACAACATAGCTCACCTCGCTGTGCTCAACTTGTTTCAGAAACTGTTTTCCCCTTACTAACAATACTCTTGTCTCACTTTTTCCCGCTGTCTCTTCATCTTTGGTGGGCACAAGCGTATGCTTGATCCCATATTTGACAAACTTATAATAGTTTGTCTTCCTGTCATGTACCACTATCCTGTCATACTGCCATGGCCTGCGTAACAGTATGTGACATACATCCATCGACATTATGTCACAAATGACCTTATCCTTATATCTACCGATATGAAATTCCATTTCTCATTGCTCATCTACCAGCAATTGATGGCCTTTTTGTATCCATCAAGCTTTGTAAGTGGTGGGATGTTTCAATCGCTTCAACCCCAACTTTTCCACCATCTCTGTAGCCACCAAATTATCTATACTTCCACTATCAATAATTAGCTTACAACACTTACCATGTGACTTACAAACCGTCCGAAACAAAGCTTTCCGCTGAGTTTGTTCAGTTGTTTCTTTGGCTGGCTTCAACAACACCTTGTTCAAAACTAGGGCTTCCCTTCTTTCTGGAGTATTTTCTACTTCTTGGGGAGGTGCCTCTTCTTCTTCTAGTTGCGTGACATACGCAACCCTCTATCTGGCTTGGTCTGCCTCAAGGCATTCAAACGATCTGTGTCCCCACTTGTGACACCTGTAACATTGAAAACCAGCTCCTCTGCCTCAGCCATTTCCCCTACCTTGATGATATGGCCGACCTCCTCTCATGTTGTCACCTTTTTTTGCTGTTCCGGGAACTTTAGAACTGCTACCTTCCTCATTACTGCTAACAGTTCGCCCTCTACCATAAGATTGGCCTCTTCCTCTGCCGGTTCCTCATCCTCTCCTAGCATTTTTTTTTATAGCAATTTTCTCTTCAACTTTCATAGCACTCTGATATGCTTCCTCAATGTTTTTTGGAGAAAGAATACTAATTTCATCTAATATTTATAACCTTAAACCATTTACGTACCTAGCTATTTTCTTCGGGGTATCCTCTGTATAACCAGCCCTTAAGTTCACTCGATAAAACTCCTCAGTGTATGCCCTCATTGTCATCCCTTTTTGTTTTAGATTCTGCACTTGCCTGTGTAAAGAAATTTGGTAATCTTTAGGCAGAAATCTACCTTTCAATTTGGCCACCATCCTGGACCATTTCTTGATCGGAAACATGTTCAACCTTCTTCTCTCTGTTTGGACATTGTCCCACCATAGGGCTGCATGTCCCTTCAACTTTGTCGCAGCGAACCTGACTCTACGGTCTTCACGGTCCTCCTCACACTCGAAATACTTATCCAACTCGCTGATCCAGTCCAACAGAACCTCTGTGGACAAACTGCCATCATAATTTGGTAGTTTTGGCTTGGGTTTGCTACTTGCCAATAGGACCAACCTCAACAACCTCATTTTCGGTCCTTCTTCATCTAATCCATCTGGTGTCGCTACAGCTTCCTCTTTGCGATCATCACCTATCTTTGGATCCCTTCTTCACCCTGCTTTAACTGCCTCCAAACGGGCAGTAAGAATCTTGATCTCCTCTCTCAGTCCTTCCTCTGCTATCCTTCGAACACCTCTTCCTCCACCTCGCCTTCCTACCTCCATCTCTCAAACTGACTTTAAATTCTGCTCTAATACCACTATGATGGGACCAACCCACGCTCCAAGATACGACCTTATCTAAAGTCTGTCTGGCGTTGATTAATAATTTTTATCTGGATTGCGATTAGGCACTAATCACGCATTAATCATGAGATATTTTCCAATAGTTGTTGAATCATTTATGACAAGATTTTAATGTGATAGCTGACCTGTACCTACCTCGGTTCTTGTTTTCCCACTTGTTCAATCTGGCAAAACCCTTGACAATTTTGGTATTCCGTCATTTCTGCTTTTCGTTTTGCATGGTGAGATTAGTGAGGGTTTTCTCTGGTAATGATTTTCTGTGCTATCTACAAATGGTAATGAGCCACTGGCCTTACCTGTGGCGTGGTGGCTATGCTCTTTGCTAGCGCGGCTCTGTCACATGTTATGGAGGTTTGTCTATTCGGCTTTTGGGCACAAATTGTTAATTTATTTATTCGAGCAAGGAAATGACCACTGGTTGGTGTTGTCTGGTCTCTCAATTGTTCCTGTTCTGCTGTTTATTTGCTTTGCTACAGTTCTGCTACTAAATTTTTTGTTAATGTCTCCGCATGCTCCAGGTTACAGGCATGGTGACCTCACTCTGCTCATATTCCTCAGGTTATTTAACTTTCCATGCTTCATTTCTATTCTCGTCTGGTTCTAGTGCTAACAATGTGTTGCCCCTTTGGTCTCAAGTGGTCTCCGTGTTCTGTGGCTCAATGGCCTATGTTTTCTTTGTGCAAGTAAGTCTCCAAGTAGTGGTTTTGTTCTCCCCTTTTCTTGAGTTATATTTCTATTCGTTCTCTTTTATTCACAGTTGAAGTAACAGGTTTTGCCTACTCTGGTCTCACAGGTCAGGGTTCCACCTTGGACGTCGATGGTTTCAAACTCCTCGATTCCTATCCGGTAGGCTCTATCACTCTATTCTTCTTACAATTGAAACTAAGGTCTGTATGTTTCATTGGCTGAGCCATAACATTCATTCATTTGTTCTTCACTTATGTCGCTATGCGACCTGGGTTCACCTCTGTTACAACCCGTGTTTGTAATTCTTTCGTTATAACTGTATAATGTGATACTAGGGTTGACTATATCAAACCCTCGACTAGGGTTTACTCTGTTTCATGGACATTATTGTCTTTTACTTTGTCCGACAATGTAACACTGAACTATTATGTAATAACAAACATATATTTTTTCTTGTTACATTGGAAATGAAAAGAAACTACGTTGAGATAAATTGTCACTAGTTACCTCAATTTGGGGTTTATCCACTTGGCGCTAGCTCTTTGTTTACTGGTTCGGTTGGTTGTGCTACTTTAGATTCTTCCGGCCACGGGCTTATTTACTGCTTGTCCATTCTTGTCTTTGGGAAACTTGCATACATTTGATTTGTCAGTACTATGTTCTTTAAGATACGAAATGTATGAAACTATATGCGTGCACTATATTTGTCATTCTAAATTATTTAATGGTTAAGAGAAAAAGAAATATATATTCACAGTACAAGATTCTTACAGATGGATGTATTTGAAAATAGACTTGTTCTTTGTCTTTGATTACAGTATGCAAAATGCTTAACCCCTCGAATGCTTTTCGATTTTACATTTATGTCTTCCGTCTACGGTTACCTAAATTGTGTAGTTACTTTTTCAGTTGCAATTCTTATTAGTTACACAACTATTCATGTATTTGGTTCTGCCTATACGACAAGATTTTACATTAGACATATTTTTTTTTTCCACTAAAATGGAAGAACAGTTATTAAACTATTGTTTATTAAAGACAAACACAAAAGTGACCCTGACCGACCAAACTGCCCCTAACTAATACTAGGATTAAAAAGAAAAACAAAGTCCTACATTCTACTTTGACAAACTAAACATAAAGAAACCAATTCGCTAATAAAACTTTCCACCTTGGAGGAGACCAACACCCGGTGATGGTGCCCTAGCTAGATGCTCCTGCATCACTATTCTAGACAAATCTACTTTTACAATGCAAGATTCCTTCAAGGAGATTTCTCCCCACTTATTTCAATTCAACATCATAATGCTAAGTGCCAATGTTTTCATAGAATTGGCCACTTAGAGAATCAAATTTTTGATCTTCGAAGACAAATCAACATTCAGTTAAATGTCAAAAGATAAATAAGGCTAAAAATAATAAACAATTAATTATGTTTGAATAAGTTCTTGGTGATGAAATCAGTAAGTGAAGAAGATGCACCAATCTAAACATCTAGTTCAAACATAAGTAAGAGCACATTTTCATGGAGAAATCACAAAAGAAAAAGGCTTCCAAATATCTATTTTAGATGAAGATTTTGTTCATGATTGGGACCAAATTCTATATGTAATTTAATTTAAAAAAAATAGTTAACGATAAAGATACTCTCTTGCATGCAAGGGGAAGTAAATCAATGAAGACAAATTGAACTCTCTTTCTCATCTAGAGAGGGATTTTATATCTTGAAAATGGTTAGTGGTCAACCAAAAACCACTAGATACAATGATGAATCATTGAATAACAAAAGAACCTAAAATTTCAAGTTTGGATCTTCTCACCTTGCACAAATGTCGGGGTACTAGTAATAATAGTCGGGCTTCAAGTTTCAAAGCTTTATCAATTCAAACTCAATAAGATATTAGGAATTCTAGCATGGAAGCTAGTCCCGTCAATAAGATATATACAATTTAATTAATCTCTTCAAATTAATATATTTGAAAGGCCTAGCATGGAATCAAAAATCCTTTCATTGCTCTTCAACTATTCACTAGATGTTGTTAATTGCATATGAATTCAAAGAGTGTTTTGGTGATCCAATTTGTTTAGTAATAACAAAACATGAACCTATTCATTCACGAGTTAATAGAATACATCAACTTCTTCTAGCCAAATTACCATGTGGGGTTGACCTTGTTAGTCAATATCTTATTACATGCGTTCATAGAGAGAGTTGTTAATGTGTTGTAGATAGTGGGCATGAGGTATGGTCAAATTTATAGGCATTAAAGGACATAAAAATATGTCTATAGTAAAAATATATTCTATGTTGGGGATTCAACAAAAAAGTTTTGGAAGATATTTATCAATAAATGTTGAAATTAAAGGCAGTTTCAAATATACCCACAATATGTCATAAGTTCACTAAATAAAGACTCCATGCAAATTACTTGTAAAATGATCGAATAATCGAGGAATGTTCATACATCACCCTCGCTCACTTTTAACATACATCTTGAAAAAAAAAATGTACATCTTCATTGAAGTTCAGTTTAGAAGTTTCAAATTAAATATTGAAGATCATACCATTGTAGCCTATCGGTTGGCTAAACGCCTGGAAGGGTGCATGGCATTAATTGTCAAATCCTGCTTAGAATATGAAGTATATTGGTTACCTCGAGGATGCCATTGGAGTATCGGTGATTTCTGTCAGTCCACTCACACCAACAGTCCACCCTGGCGACAATGGCAATGACGGTGAGCGCTCTGATCTAATTAAGAATGGAAATGGTGGGACAGGAGGGTGAGAAGTTAAGATCCTAAGCATCGAAGTTTCTTGATATTATAACGACCAAGAAACAAAGTCACATCCATGATTTCCTTTCAAAGCTCGAACAATTGGCTGAAGAATTAAAAAAAAAAAGCATGTAATGTATCGTTTTTATATATATTTTTATTAGGATCAGCGTAGAATTATCAGTGCTTTCACTGGTTAAGGGAATTTGATTAGTTGAGCACATATTTAACAGTTTAATACAGATTTGAATTCCTGGCTAGTAATCTGAATGTTTTGTCATCTCCTTGTTTTTTATAATGACTTCTGAAAATTTTCTATTTTATTTAAAACTCAAATATTAATGTGTTTCCATCTTGGATTATACATCGTCAAACTTCCGCATTATATCGAATTCAAATGCAGATGTGATAACTATAGTGTTCTTATATATTTACTTATTTAATATGTATTTTCTTGTCCCATTTCAAAATCCCCTTGTCCACAATATTCTACTCGTTAATCACACCCCTTGAACTGATTCCCCCAATACCACCAAATCATCTGAGGACATCCAAACCCCCATTTCTACTGATAATCTCATCTCAACCGAAAAGCAATCCATGTCGAATACATGGTAGCTGTTGCCGACTAGAAATGAGACAACGAACGACCTTAGACAATGTCGAAAACTGGAGCCTGGTGAAAATTTGTCTAACCTCCACTCCAAAGCAACTAAAGTAACCAAATTATGAACCCCTCCAAACTGCAGGAAACACCTTCTTCACCAAACTGGGGGGAAAAATGGAGAGCTTTGAAACCTGGTCCTTTTAACTTCCAGAAAATAAAACGAGAGGCTTGTAAATAGAACTCGTACTTCCCTGTGTAAATTTCTCTTCCGAAAGAATGTTTCCAAACACTCCTGTTCCTTAAGGGCTATACGATTTCCAGATTCAGCGTTCAAAAGCTTTGTGGCTTTTTCAACCTAACTGAATTTGACTCCTTTTGTTCATCATAGCCCCCCACGTGTAGAGGTGGAATTTGTTCATCTGCAACAATGAGATAACAACGAAACTCTTTAAAATTTATTTGTTATATTAAAAAAATTGTGAAATTTTCATTACATTTATACATTTCTACAATTTATTTTAATATAATAATATTTATATGTTAAAGATGTTATTAAAAAGTCCCAATTAATTTTTTATTTTATGAAGATCTTACAGAGTATATTAGTTTTTGTCGATATTAATAATCATATATTATTATTTGAAAAAATATTATTATTATATTGAATGTGATGCAAATTTGATATATTGTTCTTTAAAAAATAAATATAGTATTTAAATTAAGTTATAACAAATAAAATAGTAGTTAAAAAAAAATAAATAAAAAAAATAGATAAATATAAAAATAAATAAAATAGTAATTGGGAAAAATTTTTATTAAAACAAATATAAAAATATTATTAAATATAAAAATGTTGTTATGGATGTGCAATTTAGGATTATATAGGAGACACACATGTAGTAATGAATCTTAGGAACACGTTGTTAGTGGGAACTCTTTTAAATCACCTCTCTTTGCTACACGAAACACTGGTATTGAAGGATGAATGTTTAAGGAGATACACTTCAATCCAATGTTCTCCCTTAACCTACTCATAAATTGATACAACAACGCACTCTCTAGAAGGTTTTTGAGTTTACTAATTAACTTTTAAAACTATTTAATTTATTTTGTAGTTAGATATATTTTCTCAATGTTTTTTTATTATACTAAAGAATGTGTTCCTTACACTATCTTTATCTCCATAGTGTGTTATTAATTTTTCTATAAATTTATTAATATCACATAAATTAATGAGCTTCTAAATATAAGAATGCAATAGTTACTTTTCTAGAGTTAGTAGTTGGTGAATATCAAAACTTCATTTTGAATATTTATGTTATAGGATCATTAGATCAAAGTTATTCATATTAACCTTGACAATAAAGTAGTCCCTTGGTTCTAATATTAAACTATGAGGTTTAGGATTTTGGTGTGATGAGTGATGAAGTGTTCAAGACCCCTAGTTTTTAATGACAATATTTATTTAGTCTTTCATGATGAGGAGGATGGATTATACTCTAAGCCATATTATCCAATTCCTAGTTACATGTGAGTGATCTCCTTGAGTGGTATATTAAGCCAACAATGCCATTCAAAACCTACTATTGAAGCAACCAGTATACAACAATAGTTGGATTATTCTAATTTGTCATCCTTTAGTTTTATATTTTTTATGGTAATACAATATCGCACCACCCTTTAACTGCTTCTTTAAGCAATGAGAGAGGAGTTCAACTACACAAAAAATGGATATGAAATCAAATATAGATATTGGCTCTGACATTTCCAACTAGTGCAGTGAAAGGCCACATTCGATCATCATTCCTGCATACATTGTTTTTCTTTACAACAAATCTATATATTTTCCTAAATGAGATAATCACTAATAATAAGAACTACAAATGGGAATAAGGATACTACATTTTGAATGCCACTATATTGAATTCCCCTCATCAAATGACATAGAATGCCCAAAATGAGGCAAAAGTAACATGTATCTATTGTTTCCTCTTAGTAGATATTGTCAATTCTAGAAAATCAATATTTCTTCACAATAGTTATAAATCATTCATTGGTAAAATAATGGTAAATTATATCTCTAATAAACTTCATTATTTCAATATTTCAATTATTATTTTAATTGTGTTATCAACTTAACTCAAATACACAAAACAACCTAAATCTAATACAATAATTATTGTTTAACGTACAACTTTCCCAATTCAAGAATTCCAATTTAACAATCCTATGAGTGTTTCTTTACACCTTTTAGGGAAATTGCCAGTAGTATAAATCAATCAGAAATGGGATTTAGTTACATAGTTAATAATTTTATTACCCAAAATTTAACGATGTATTGAATAAAATAATTTTGCAATAATTTAGAGAAAGTCCATAAAGGAACTTGTATTTCATCCATATTTAGAAAAAAATTATCATAATAACTATGTGTATTTAATACAACCAATATAGATCTATCTTAATCGTAGATCTACGAAAAGCCAAGAGGGATCCAATCTCATTATAAGAAATTTTTTTTTAGAATGCAAAAGTTGAAAAAAGATTTACAATCCAAACACCAAATTGGTGCATACATACTCTACTGCCTCTAGTTTTGAACTAGTGACCTCTTAGGAGGAAACACATTCTCTTAACCATTAGCCAATCAGTCTATCTATATATATATATAATATATATATATATATATGTTTAAGTGTGTTGACTTTTCGAGTAGTATATTGATTGGTGTTCTTTAAACTAGCTTTTTACTACATATATGGATTCAAAGTTCAGTCACCAAACTTATGACCTAAATGAATTCTTGTCAGATTTTAGACTAATTGTGTGCGTGTGTGTGTCTGTGTGTCTGTGTGTGTGTACACACACTTTCTCTTTATAAATATAGAGAGATAGGGTGTTCATACCAAAATATATTAGTTAATACAATTTATAATTATATTCTTTAAAATAGATATCAAAATATTTTATCTATTACTAGAAGAATGAAAGTGAAATATCAATTAATTTAATTGTTGTGTTACTCGATTTTCAATTGTTTATTTATATGGTTATTTATATATTTTTGCCAATATTAGTGATTTCTTTTGTTTAGGACGTGACATATTTACACAAAACCCTCATACTAGATTGTAGAATGAGCCTCTTGGGTCAATGACCTCACCGCTCAATAAAATGTACAGTACTAATAGTATACATGACATGGTGGTACATTTTTTTTTTTTAAGTGATGAAAGGGTAGAGTGTCTGATAGAGTTATTAGGAGATCCATCATTGACCATTCTCATTTGACAATAAGTTCCTCTGCAAAATTTCATGTCCTACACAATTTCCCTTTTTACAATATGCATGAAACTTTCCTCGAATGAAAAATGCCTAATACGAATTTGTGTGTATGTATGTATATAATGTGAATGTTATTCTTTTTATTATTTTTATAATTCAGTTGACATCATTTTTTTTTAATCTATGACAATGCTTCTATATATGGGGCTATATATGGGGCTATAGAGTGTATCTTTACACAATAGTAGCAAATATTATTATTAGTTTTTTTTAATCTATGACAATGCTTCTATATATGGGGCTATAGAGTGTATCTTTACACAATAGTAGCAAATATTATTATTAGTTGTGCATTGGCCATGGAAATGGGAAGAAAAATGTCTAGTGAATTAGTTTGTAGCCAGAAAAGTAACAAATACTTATTTAGATTTATAACTGGTTAATGAAGTTAGAAAAATGGTTGTTTTATTTGTGAATAAATAGAAAATATAGACTAGATTCTAGCTATAGTTGAATGCATTAAAAGTACAAAGGTACTATATAAACTCATATAGGGAAAATATTGTCATGTAAAATTATACTTAAACAAAATAAAAAATGATAACAACATATAACAAAATAAATTGGGTAAATATATATTAAACCCAAATATACAAAGCAATTAATACATGACATGGAATTAAATGTTTAAAAATTATTACATCTTAAGGAATTTGATCCCTCTTGGTATTTAATAAATGAAGACTTAAAATGAATTGACAATAATAACAACTAATATTAAATTTATGCTACAGATCTTGTAGATGGTGGTAATTTTGCTCGAACTTTCATTGCATTCTTCTAGTTAAGTTTCCTATTAAAATGTTATTTTGTATTAGCTAAGGATTATTTTGTATTACTTAAGGCTTCCATGTTAAATTTCCATAAGGAAATCTATATTCTCATTAATCAAATAATGTTACAAATAAATATATGAAGTGTTGTCTCAAGAAACTATCTTCGACACACAATCAACTGAATAATAGAATATCTCAACCATACAACAATATAGGAACATCTAGATATAACAACCCTAAGGAATAGGAACAGACTCCTTTATATAGAGAGTCACAATCGAGGCAAGTGGAATTACATCTTCCAACACTCCCCCTTAATGACTACTTGTCTCAATATCAATCTGAAAAGTCTAGTTGTGGTCAAACATAACAAAAGAATACGTTGATCTCCATATAAAGGACAACTATCCACCGGAATGCATGGGTTCCAACTGCTGCAAGTGCTAACGTACTACGATTCCCTTCGCATACATGGTTATGTTAACCATTATAATTGCATACATGTACCTATACCTACAAATCCCCCTCCATCATCATCATGGGTTTTATCGGATTACCCATAAAAACTCTATGGGTTTTATCGAATCACCCTCAACCGTGCCACCAAGGGCTCTCAGCCACCAAGTCTCAACAAAGCCACCAAGGCTCAACTCTACCACCAAGGCTCAACATAGCCATCAAGGCTCAACTCTGCCACCAAGGCTCAACATAGCCACGAAGGCTCAATTCAGCCATGAAGGCCCTAACAAAACCATGAAGGCTCACCACAGACCAAACTTAATGAGGCCTAAGGTTTTCTTGGCTCACCCTCAACTACACCAAAGTTTTTTTCGGTTGAACCTCAACCATGCCTATAAGAATCAATGTCCACTTCACTCTTACACGTAGTTTCTAGCTTACCACAAACCGACACTACAAAATGGTTTCTGGCTGACCCCAAACCTCCAATTACAAAGTGGTTTTAAGATTACCACGAACTTTATGGGGATACACAAGCCTCATCACGCTTACATTTCACACTACATCTCATGGAGTTACAAAGTACATACTTTACAATTACCACTACAAAACATCCTAGACTTGATTACTAATAAATATATGAGACACAATACACCATCATCATAAATCTATTCCACAAACTCACACACAAACTAGATTGTCCATCATCCTTTAATCTTTAATGCAACTCCAACTACTATCCTCTGATGACATCTTCATTGCCATGTCTTCGTCATATCTGGTTGCTAATCATTCTTGCAAATAAATGTGTCTATCGTTGGTATGACCCGTTCCAACACAGACGGAAATGTGTGACAATAATTCTCCTAACTAAATTCCACTATATTCTTTTAACCAATATTACATCATCGACCTAACACTTTCTAAAAATAAAAAATAGAATTTGAATAACGCCAAAATAATTCTATTTTACATCCCATTATGTCCGGGGAGCACTGAGATCCATTAACTAATGCAAATGCATAAATCTGGTTTCGTTATTCTTCTCTCTTCCACATGCTTAATTAGGCATCATCATAAACACATAAAAATAAATCACCATCTTCGCATTTTCTGCAAATTTATCTGGCACAATACCCCTAGCTATGGCAACAGGCTTGCAAACGAACAAAAAACTTATCAGACTCAACATCTTCGAAGAATTTTAGCATCCAACCATGGGTTCTCTATCACATTCATCACCACCAAAAGAAATGTTTGTCCTCCTGAAACTACACACGTCTAGGGGATGGCCTCTTCGGGTTTCGACATTCACGTGATTGAGCTCAAAATTCGATCCGAAACGAGAAATGAATCCCAAGATCCAATTTTTCGTTGTCTGATGCAAAACCAACAACACCAGAAAGAAATCTCTTGTTAAAAGGTTTCATATCAGATTTCTTGCAGCATATCCAAAGTGCACATGAACGAACACAAGAAGATCGGATCTGATAAAACATATCCAAAAGCCTTGCAATTATGGAAACCCTCAGCTCCAACATGGCACAAACTGGAACAACACCTCCACCTCAACTCTGCGGCTCACAATGACTCTTAAACACGAGCCCCTCATGTGATGAGGCAACAAAAATACACAAAACAAATCCCTGTTCTTTGTAGTTCGACATTGCTGAATAATGGCTTATCACAAATTTGACATCCAATTTATTTTCAGATCAAAGCCACAGTTGAATTATGTAGTGAGGTCGTGATTTGAGTCTGCAATATTCACCGTCAACATCACGTCAACGATGGTCCTGGACACATGGTTAAGCCGACACCTGACACTGCCTTGAAACAAATGGAAAATCCAACGACAGCTGAACTAAGTTGCCCAGAAAAGCTTCACAAACGCAGAAATCGACTAATTCGATTATGTGATCCTCGACACCATAACACCGATTGCATTGACGCGGGCATCGCGTACATTGGAATCGGGTTCCTTTAGCCGACAGACAACATTGCCCATCATTCTTGACAGGTGGGACGACAATGACTCACTGTGGGCATTAGCTGTTGTGGCGAAGAGCTTCACGCATTGTTTGCTCACAATGCTCTTCTGCTGCGAGTCATTGTCATAGAGACGCAACAAGCAGGGGGAAAAGCTATCCGAATTCAAACTCCAAGCAATGCTCCCAAGCTCTTCTGAAGAAATCGTGTATGTGTCTCAATATGGTAACTTGTTAATTGCTCTGATTACTCATTGTTTGAGTCGGTGCGTTCCTGTTGTTGGCTTACATGCTTTCCAATGCTGTTGCTTCCGCCTGGTCAAGCCAACGCCATTTTTTGGCAATATGGAGTCAGTCTCCATCAGATTCAACACTGATAGGATGATAGACACACAAATATTCATAAAACCATTTATTTCCCTGAGCACACCAGGGGTCCAAGACCCAGGCCCTTATAGGCTGTCATACCATGTTAAATTTTCACAAGGGAATCTATATTCTCATTA
The DNA here is from genome assembly GCA_000404065.3 of Pinus taeda. Classification (NCBI taxonomy): domain Eukaryota; kingdom Viridiplantae; phylum Streptophyta; class Pinopsida; order Pinales; family Pinaceae; genus Pinus; species Pinus taeda. The sequence continues at coordinate 102,118 of APFE031073481.1, read as the reverse complement.
ATCACATAATATTACAAATAAATATACGAAGAATTGTTTTATGATAGGTAGATTATCTTGGACACGTAATCAACTGGTTGAGAAAATATCTCAACCATACACCAATCTATACATTTACCAACCCTAAACAATAGGAATAAACTCTCAACTAACACAAGTGAAATTACATCTTCCAACATTCCCTTCCCTTGAGAAAATATGTAAAGCATTTTTTAAAAGCAGAACCAGAAGAATTGACCATATTAATTTTCTAAGGAGAGTGAGGATTCCTTTTCATTTATGTATTTCCCATTGATGTCAATTTGTACGAGTTGATATGTTTTGACCATTTTTCCTTAGCAAATTTTAATTAGTATCTTGATGGAAAAATTTAATTAGTATCTTGCTGGTTGTTGGAGATGTTATTTATATATTCGTGTAGGATCCCTGGATCTATTCATGAATCGAAAGCAACATTTTTACCTTTGCAGATTATTAGCAAAGATAAAATAGATATCCTATCAAATTACTAAAGGAGATACAATGGATTGTCTACCAAACAAATTACATCTTAATTCATCTTGCGGCTTTTCATTTCTTTTTGTGAGTTTATATATCCACACTACAAATTCATTGTAAGAATTGATTACATGAGTTTTATACGGAGAGTGATAGGATTCCTTTTCATTTAAGCACTGCCCATTGATCTATTGATCTCTAGTTGTACAAGTTGATATGTTTTGAATATTTTTCTTTACCAAAATTTAATTAGTATCTTATGGAAAAATTTAATTAGTAACTTGATGGATATTGGAGATGTTATTAGTCCTTGCTTTCGCCATAGCACGGACTGTTGCGTTCACTGGATCGTTGACGAGCTATTAAATCACTTTGACCAAATAATATATTCCCGTACAATTCAGGTTTAAACCAATGTTTTAAATAAAATATTCTGCGCAACAAAATTTTATTCAATGTTTTTGTTTCGACTTCTTATTTCAGGCTCGACTGTATGCTTTTCTCAAAACTTAGGATAAAGAGTTTGGGGCTCGATTGTGTACTTTTCTTAAAACATAAGATAAACAGTTTGGCAGGCTCGACTCTATGCTTTTCGTAAAAATTTGGATAACTAGTTCAAGGTATGGTTGTATATGGTAAGGGACACGCATAAATTGTATGCAGTCCATGTGTCTAGGTATCTTTGCTCTTAGTCGACTTCTTCTCACCATTTATCACTTCACAACAATGTGTTTAGTCACCCTGCCTCGTCTTCATTCAAGCTCTGCCACCATTATACACCTGCCACCATATGAGCTTCAAGCTCTACAGATTCTTAACCCCTCTGCCTCTGCCCTAGTTGCATTTTTTTCATGCCTTCCAGGTACCTGCGGAGGAATTTGTGGAGTGATTAAAAAATTCTAGAGTTTTTCTCTTCCTTCCTGCAAATATAGTTCACACATATACATTAGAATTTGTAGAGTGTCATCTTGTCAATTGTAGAATGGAGTTGAACACTCAGATTTTGAGTATTAGTGTAGTCATAGCATCCCAAAAGTCGCTCAAAAGTGTTCATAGCAATCTCAACAGTCTTCAAAGAAAAAAGAAATCCCAAAAGTCAGTCAAAAGTTCTCATGGCAAGCTCAACAGTGTTCAAAGGAAAAAACAAAAACCAAGACAATGGAAAAAATGAAACCAACACACTCAAAGGTATGTACAATTTTTAACAATTATTCAATATATAGTAAAAGAGTTAGAGTAAAAATATCAATCATTAGTAATTTTTTTATAATTACAAAAAAGCAATAGCAATACATGCTTACATTTTCTAGGCTTTATATCTTGTTTATACTTGCAAATCACTTTATCTCTATTCACTATATTATTCCCTAGCATTGATGTCATAGACTACATAACTTCGTACAAATATACAAAGAGAGAATGAACTTCGTGCAAATGTACAAGGAGAGAATGGTCAAAGGAAAAAATGGTGGCCTCAATCATACCTAAATATGTTTAGGAAAGAAGAAAATTGTAATTTAAAATTGCACGAAGGGAAAACTGGAAAACAAGGTTTTTGTTTTTGTTTGATGCTTTCAATGTTGATTAAGAAGGTATAAGAAGGTAAATGGTGGCCTCAATCATAGGTACAAATGTTCAGGAAGGAATAAGCATTTTAACTCTGTTGTGATCTGTAAGCATTTCAAAATGTTGGTTATTCATACCTCTACTATTATAATTTGCATAGTTGGACTCTTCCATCATCTCATTAACATGTATAACAAAGGTGCAAAAATTACTGAACCTTTGAACAGAGTCACATCACCTCATCATTATGCATACGAGTTTGCATCTTCTTGTTATAAACACATATCTGCAACTACTACCATAAATGCATACGTGATCTAACAAAGAGTTAACACTCTCCCCTGCATAACCATACACATATGCTTTAGCCAGTAAGAATATAAACAATGTTTTATAAATGCATATAAATGAATGTTTAGTAGCATCAAATATTGCTGCATAAACCAAAACCCCATAAACCAAAACCCACTCGAGCCTGAGACAAGTTGGACTAGCCCTCAATTTCTTTAGACCAACGTGGGTTTACTTCGACCGATCAACCTTTTTCCCAACTAATGGGTTCGACGCATCAGCTCAACTTGCGTCAAGGCAAAGGCATTAAATGTTCTAAGCTGAAGGTTGGACTAGCTCTCAATTTCTTTCGACCAGTCTTGGTTTAGGTTGAAAGCAGTTGTCTTTTGCTAGGGCTCCTGCATGATTTCTATATTTCATTTTTCTCCAAACAGAGTAACCTGGTGAGTGTAACCTTACTGAGCTTACCCCCACACACTTGTATCTTTTCACTGGTCAAGTTGATCCACTGGCATTTGCCACAACAAGTTTCCCTGACGCCTTCACCTCCATTCCAACCTAGCCTCCATATCAGTTGCTACTATAGCCCTTAAACCAGCGGATCTGCTTCCTATGGGATTCTCAAACGGTCTTCGCGACTGCTTCTTGTTGATTTTGAGTAAGGGGCTTGGTGTGGGTGTCGTAAGAGAACAGGGATGGAGCAAAACCATAATACATGGATGGAATTGACTATGCATGTACCTCAAATTATCACAACCCTTAATTAACCATCAACCAACAGTGAAGATCACAAAATTAGGTGATAGGAGATGTCTTGCACGCTACCATCTGTTGACCACTTGTCCATGCTAACATAGCATGACCTTGCATGTGTATCTTGGCCATGCATGTGTATTTTTTTCCTTCCACGTGTTCCTCATACTAGTCTTTGTCATTCTCCAAAGCTGCTCCATCCATAGATTAACTTGTCCCTCTCCAAATTTGCTCCATCCATAAAGTAACGAAGCAAAAGAAGCCATCGACTTATGCACCCTGTTATGAAATTTTTTCTACGTAGACTCTATTAGGCGATGAAACAAAGGCCGTCGAAGGAGTATCTGTTTAGAAATAGATGTTTCCTACTTGCAGTCCTTAATTTAAATAGTCATACAATGCTTGCAGGTGTTGGATGGTCGACACAGACCCCCATTGACTAATGATGTAGTGATGTAGAGCTTTTAGCTTCATATATATATGTTACCTCATCTGACTCTACCTATATTTTTGGTTTTTACACTTCTAAATTTGGCTTGACTAATGATGTAGTGATGCAGAGCTTTTAGATTCATATATCTATGTTACGTCCACTGACTCTATCTCTATTTTTGGTTTATAAGCTTCTAAATTTAGCAATGACACTATTGGTAATGACATGAGGGTTGAAGATGGTAAATAATAGTACGACTTGGTCATTACGCTGTTCCGAGATTGAATTTGCAAGTCAATGAGCTTTATCGACCCTATCGTCATGAATGCAATCACATATTTTCAGGGCTCTGCAAATGAATTATATTCCCTCGCCTCCCCAGCAAAGAGCGAGCCTAGAGCTATGCCACAACTAAGAGAAGTATCATGCATGTGGAGTGGTTTTATGTTTTGCACCACTAACCAAGGAATAGGCACAGTTAGGAGTAGAGATCGCTATTGCAGAGCCCTAAAAATTGGGTACAAAGAAAAAGATTGTCAGTAATAGCCACTGCACATAGAGACAAAATGCCAAGACGAAAAGATTCAAAAGGTCGAGAGAAAAATATTGTCAACAATAATGGATATTTTTATCTTCATTCTTGCCATTTCATGGAAATGGCATCCTACAACACTATTTGTTTCATGTAAGTGCCATGCAAGAACATTGTTTGTTTCATGTAAGTGCCATGCGAAGACAATTGTTGGGTACATGCAAATGAACTGCCACGTGGTTATCTTTTTATTCACGTATGGACCCATGTTCATAGACATTTTCCAATGTAAGGTTAATCATAATTATGATTTTCTCCTGACACTGCCTCATATAATAAATGAGTCATATTTGACCTTTGCGTTGGACAAAGTAGGTATAGGGCCATTGATGAGAGTGTGATTGATCTCATGTGCCCACTTAAGTTACACAAAGAAATGGAATCAAAATGATTATACATTGATGTGTGCATTGACAAAAATTAATGAGATCGACTTTCTGTGCAGTGTTTCATGATATTGCTTGCGGGATAAAGTGTGAATGTATCAAGGGCTAAGCGATGTGCAATGACATGCTGTGTAATGATGGCAACGGACAAAATATCTATAACAGAGTGGGTTGAATAACATAAATATTGTGACATTCAAGCAACAAAAAATTATGTTTTGAAATTGCATTTTTTTTTTGAAATTGAACGTCTTGCACATTGGTAGGGACCATAGTTACCAAGTTCACCCATATTGAGCAAATAAATTCGAAAATTCTCTAGTACGATTCGATTTGTAGGAAAATACGTGTGATACGATACGATACAGATTTGTCTGGATCATAGTTTTATATTAATTTTTTTTTTGTGAAATTTTATATTAAAAATTAGCCTTTGAATAGTGATCGGTTGAATAATGGTAAGTTTCAATAATGAAAAAAACTAATTTCCATCTTTTTTTTTTTTTTTTTGTAGGCTGAGGTGGAACTCTTTCTATTACTGGATAGAAGATAAACCATTACATAGTATCAAAAATATTGAAGACCCGCCCACATGGGGAAACCTGGTACTTAATCCATCTATAGTTTTTGATGGCTGCCCAAAAGTAGAAGGCCCATAATCTGATAATCTTAGCTAAATAAACAAGTCAGTCTTGAGATTTTCTAATACTACTAGTCTGCAAGAAGTATATATCTCTACCTAAATCAGGAAAAAAACTGATACTACAAAGACTATGAGTTTTCCTGAACATATCTCAAGTCAAGCATTATCCATAGCTGGTTGCGGACTTGTTCCTCACTCTGCATCTTGTTGATCCCCCTTCAGCAGCTGAAGGATCGTGTCCATCTTTTCCTCATGCTTTTCCATCGCAGTGCGAATGAAGCTCAATTCTCTGCGCAGATCCTTGTCTCCCTTGGCTAACTCGACCATCTCCTTGGCTACTTGTTCAAGGGCTTTTGCCATCAGCCGCTTCATAACCCAGTATATGTGCAAGGATTTCTTGAATAAGGACATTCATCCCCTGGTATGGCATGGATCGTGAAGCAGAAACTCCCAATCCTCCATTTCATCTTCAGACTGGTCTTGGAGAGACTCTTCCTCCAGAAACTGCATAACTCTTCTGACTGCTGGGTTTGTGTTTCGCTGGTAGGCCCTTTCAGCTCGTCAGATTCTATGATTCACCGTCCTCCTTGGCTGTTTAGCGGGTTTCGAATCCTGCCTGGAATTCTCTCCTTTCTCCTGCGTCCTCCTTCCCTGTCCTCGGCCCCTTTTCCTGCTCGAGTCTGCACCTCTGTCAGGGCTCATCGCCCGTTTTCTCATGCCGTATCGACGAACTTTCGTCTCCTTCGGAGAAGGGTGGTTGTTTTCCATATGCTGACACTCCTCGCCTGCAAACCTGTCCTGATAGAAGGACCTCACATTCCCTTCCCCTCGGGGCAGCTCCTCCTCGGATTCGTCCTCGATCTCCCAGATCTCAGTCGGTTTATCGTACTTCATAATTCCTTTCCCTTTCCGGCTCTTATCCTCCACAGATGAATTATGTTTCTCCTCTGCCTCCCTGGTTTTCTACCTTGTTTCCATATTGCCCACAGTTCCGCTGCAGAGAAATCTTTGATAATCGGAAACCTTCCTCGTGACTTGCTGTCCCTCAACAGAACTGTCCGCACCTCTCTAAATTTGGAAACAGCTAAATGACTGGTTCTCCTCCCCCAGTTGGGTATATATTAGATTTTTGTCCTCAGTGTACACCTTCGGATCGGAATTCATTTGCCGCTGGTTGCTTGCCAGGGTGACGTTGCAATTGGCCATCATGTCTTGTTTAATATCCGCTGTCAAGAGGTCTGACAGATCGTTCCCACCTCCTCTAAGATTGCGATCATTTATAGCTTCACCTTGGTTTTGATCTTGGGCCGTCCCCCACGCGTGCCGCCCCTGCACTACTCTACTACCTGTTATCGTATCCTGTCTCTGCCCCGAGTGAACTAGGTTCATTGCTCGGAGACTCCACGTCCTCTTATTGCTCCAGCTCATCGATCCTCGTATTTCCAGCTATGGCTTGATCATGGTCTGCATTGATTATAGCTGCCAGGTCCTTCCACTCCCTGTTCCCACACACCGCTCTCCATTGAGTATCCACCGTGCTGCCATGGCCTCTGCATCCCCAATTTGCCAAGAAATCAGCCGCCTGATTCCCTTTCCTTCTAACATAATTTAGTATCTTATATTCGATTCTTTTCAGTAGGTCAGCGATTTCCTGGACAATTCCCGCTGTACGCCAACTGTTTGTGACCTTATCCCAGCTTCGTCCATTACTGAGCTTCTTCAGCATTTCCACCGCAATCTGAGAATCTCCCGTAATTTCTAAATTAGTGTAACCTTTTCTTACAGCGATCCGCAAACCTTGATGAAGATCCCAGAACTCTGCCTCGTTATTTGTCATTTCTCCTCCCCAATCTGCGAAAATCCACCTTACCTGATTGTTGTTGTCTCGAAAAATGCCTCCAAAGCCAGCTTCGCCTGGGTTCCCCTTCGAGGCCCTGTCGAAGTTTAATTTTATGAAATTTCCTCTGGGATAGCTGAATTTATTAGGGCTTTGAGTCCGCATCTCATGTCCGGAGGTTTGTTTGTGATGGACCATCTCAAACTTTAGATTTAATTTGTTCAGGATCCCTTCCTCAACCTGGTTGGCCTTCCAATCCTCCCCCACCATTTGTCAACCAGGATTGTTTCCCGCATTAACTTTACTGCTCTGCCCCAAATTACTTCCGGTTCCTTTGCTATGTTCTGGAATATTCTGTGATTCCTCTTCTTCCAGATCATCCACAGTACAAACCCTGAGATGAGATCCCACGCTCTTCTGACCACTTTACATTGAAATATTTCCTTATTCCATTGAAAAACCAATTCGTTGAATTCACTCGGGGTAGTTTCGAGTTTGCCAAAGGTTCGTTTGGTGTTCATCCACAGAATCCTTGCAAATGGACAGTTTATCAGCAGGTGATTTCTGGTTTCCCCGTCAATGTTACAAAGACAGCATCTCGATGGGCCATTAAAGCCTTTTTTTTGTATTCGATCCCAGGTTAGGATCTTATTCTTTGATGCCGGCCATATAAATATGGATACTTTCAGCCACCAATTACTTTCCCATATAATTTTCCAGTCTGGATTCTCTTCACCTCCGGTTTGAGAAACGGTTAGGTAGTAAGCCTCCTTGGTGGTGAACGAGCCCTTCATAGAATTCCCCCACCTGAGGATGTCCCTTCCATTGCGAGCTTTAGTCTTCCTGGATTCTACCTCTTTCCTGTAGGCTTCTTGATGGTCTTGGCTGAGCTCTCTGTCCCACTCCGTCGGATCAGTCCATATTGTCCAGCTCTCTTCTGGGTTATTAGCTTTCCAATAGTCTCTGACATAAGTTCTATCTCCTCCTATTCTGTCTCGAATTTGTTGAAGTCCCTGAATTCTACTCAGTCTTTCTTTCTGATGCCACTTATCTTCCCAGAAATTAGCTTCTTCTCCACCTCGGATCTCCCAGAAGGTGTGCTTTTCAACCAAATCCCTGTTCAGATGAGCTAGGTCCCAAATTGTATACCATTTGGGAGTTTCTCTCTGCCTTAAGATCTCAACTGCAGAATTAGGCATATTGTATTTTGTTTTCCATATGGTTTTCCAAAGATCATTTCCCCCCCTAAGCCAGTGCCACCAGAGTTTCGCTCCCAGAACTCTGTTGAGAATCTCAGGATCCCTCAACCCTAATCCTCCTTTCTCCTTTCTTTCAATTAACTGACTCCAGGAAGCTAAGGCCCATTTTTTCTTCTGGTCAGTCCCTCTCCATATAAAATTCCTGCTGACCTCTCTTATCCTTGTGCATACTCCTAAAGGGGCAGCCATTATCGATAAATGGTAGATGGGGATAGCTTGAAGGACTGATTTTGCCAGAACTATTCTGCCAGCTATGTTTAAAGCTCAAAAGGCCCAATTTGCTACCTTATTGCTCAGCTTATCCAGGACTCCTTGCCAATTTTTCATCTTTTTGAAGGTAAAGTCCAAAATATTGCCCAAGTATTTTGTAGGCAATTCTCCTCTCTTAAATCCCAATAGTCTTATGAGGTGGGTTTTGACCTGATCCACTGTATTAAATATTAAAACACAGGATTTATCTCTATTGATTTCCAGACCAGAAGCCTCCGTAAATAGATCCAAAATTCTTCTGAGATGCCTTACTTCTTTGACTGTTGGTTCTCCAAACAACATGATATCATCAACAAATTGCTGATGAGTTAAGGGCAGATTATTTCCCCAGAGCTTAAGACCTTTTATTCTGTTTGCTTTTCTTTCTTTTTTAATAAAGCAACCCAGCCCTTCAGCAGCTAGAATGAACAGAAACGGAGATAATGGATCTCCCTGTCTAATACCTCTAGAAGCATTAAATGTTTTCGAGGGGGTCCCATTGACAAGAATAGAAAAATTTGGAGAAGAAATCAAGCTATGAATCCATTCAATCCATCTCCTATTAAAACCAAAACTTTCCAAGACTTTTTCCAAATTGTTCCAATTTAGTCTATCATACGCCTTCGACAAGTCTAATTTGATCATCATACCCTTTTGCTTTTTTACTTTTAAGGAATGAATAACTTCTTGAGTTACAACCAGACCATCAAGGATCTGCCATCCTTCAACAAAACCTGTTTGTTCAGCAGATATTAATTTGTCCAGAAGGGGTTTTAATCTCTTGGCAATCATGGATGTTATAATCTTGTAAATAACATTACACAGCGCTATGGGTCTGAAACCATTGGCATCTTCCAAATTATCACCTTTAGGAATTAAAGCATAGAAAGTGGAGTAAATAGCAGGCCATACCTTCTGGTTCATCCTAGATTCTTCTACCAACTCCAGAATCTCTTTCCCCAGGAAGTGCCATCCCGCCTGGTAGAAATCAACTGTGAAGCCATCCGGGCTTGGAGCAGTACCTTTCTTCATTGCTTTCACAGTTTCCTCTATCTCTTCTAAGGTGACAGCTCTCATCAACACCTTATTTTGGTCTTCTGTGACTAAGCGCGGAATGGCCGAGCATATTTCCTGAATTGCTCGCATTCGATCAGCTTGAGGTTCACTTAAAATTCCTTTATGGTGATCAATACGGACTTGTTCAATCTCAGCTTGCTCAACCACTCTATTCCCATTCTTGTCTTTGATGGATAGAATCTTGTTTCTCTGTCTATGTTTGATCATGGCCTCATGAAAGAATTTAGTGTTGCTTTCCCCCTCCCTTAACCACTTTATTCTTGATTTTTTCCGCCAGAGGACTTCTTCCTGCTTCCGTCTTTCTTCTAGTTTTCCAAGTATTACCCCTTCTTTGCTGATACTTTCCTCTGTTCTGCCTTCCATTATCATATTTTGTTTAAGAGATTCCATTTCCCCTTCTAGTTTTTGTTTGTCTTCCATAATGTTACCAAACTCCTCCTTGTTCCATGTTTTGATTCTCCCTTTCAGCTCTTTTAGTTTCAACTGGAACTTGTGCATTTTTCCTTTGCCCTGCATAGTACTTTGCCTCCACCATTCTTCAACTTTCTTGATGAATTCTGGGTCCCTTAACCAGAAGGCTTCAAATTGGAAAGGTCTTTTTCCGCGATTCCCTTTAATATCCACCTCTAGTCTAATCGGCCAATGATCAGAACCCAGGGAAGGTATGATCTTTGCTTCGACAAAAACATCCTTATTCATGACAGCTTCTGATATTAGGAATCGATCAAGCCTGGAAGCAATTTGGTTTTTACCCCCCCTCCTGTTGTTCCAGGTGCATATCCCATTAATAGTCTGAATGTCTACTAACCTTAAATCCTCTATCATTTCATTGAATTTATCCATGAAATGATCCATCTTCCTTATCCCTCCTTTCTTCTCTTCTAAGGATCTGATTAGATTAAAATTGCCACCTATGATCCAAGCAGCTTCTGGATATAATCTGCGGATGATTTTCATACTGTTTATAAATTTTCTTTTTCTCCTGGGGAAGGGGGGCCGTAAACCCCTGAAATAACAACCTCTTCCTTTGTTCCTACTATCCTACCCAGGCCAGTAAGGACTCTACTCATGCTGGTCCAGCTATCTAAGATGATGTCATTTGGATTCCACAAAATTGCAATACCTCCTACAGAGCCAATAGCATCTTGCCCCATGACTTCGTATTGCAGTTTATTTTTGTCAATTATTCCTTCAATTTGTTGAACTGAAATTTTTGTCTCCTGTAAAATCATGATGCTAGGCTTCTCTTTTTTCAGTTTATCTTTCGTATACCTTTGTTTACCCTTACTATTCAGGCCCCTAATATTCCAGCTAATAACAATCATTTAAAACTTTTGGTAGGAGGGGAAGAATGCCTCTGACAGAGGTATCACTTTACCTGAGTTTATCAACGTTTCTCCCACAGTCTAGATAGTTTCGCTCATCAGTTTCCGGCCTCTTTTCCTACTGTTTTTGCCAGAGCCGTCCATTCCCGTCTGTCCATTCCCCTATTCGTTTCCTGTCATTATCTGCTTATCCAAGTTCTCCCCTTTTTTTCTTTATATTTCTGAAATAATTCCTTATACAATTGTTTCTGCTTCTCAGGTATAAATCTGCTATCTAGATATTTCCATTCCTGAATTAGCTGTTTCATGATTCTCTCCTCTTCAACCTCACTTTCGACTTGGTTTTCCACATCCATTGGGGATTGCATTGTTGTATCTTCCACCTTTCCTTCCGTCCATTCTCCAATAATTTTTCTTGAGTTTGCATCCTTTCCTTTATCTTCACCACCGATTTCCATTGGAGTGTTCCCAGGGTCCTCGTCGTCCTCCAAATTTACTTCATAGTCCTCGTTTTCGCTCTGAAGCACCTGAAACTTGTTTTGACTTATTGTGTGACTGAATTTTTCTTGTGTTTGGGTTTTTGGTCCCTCCTGACTCTGTCTCCTTCTCCTTGTAACCTGTTGAAAACCCCTATCTGTCTCCTCCATTTTTTCTGCATTTCTCTGATGTTCCTCCTGACTTATTTTTTATTCCTCCTCCTTATTTAGCGGGCATTGCCTATATAGGTGGCCATATTCATGGCATTTGTGGCATCTAAACGGGATGTGTTCATAGTCTATTGGTTGTTGCCAAACTACATCATGATATTCCAGCTCGATACTTTCTGGGAGGGGTTCTGCCAGATTCATGTAGACACAGATCCTCGCATATGAATTATATTTGCCTCGTTTTGTAGCTTCTGCGGCTTTAACAAAGCTCCCGATTGAGTTCCCTATTCCTTCCAAAATTTCAGGTTCCCAGAATTCATCAGGAAGTCCAAACACTCTAACCCAGATTGGGGCGTCCAGCAATTTTTCCTTCTCTAGGCTATATCTTTCCTCCAAGTATTTCATGAACAAGCCTGCATTATTCATGAAGTACGATCCTTCTTCAAAGATCTTTTTCTTGTCCTCCAGATTCGTGAAGATAGCTGTGAAAAACCCTTTTACTCCCAACTTCAGGTCTATGTGACCTCTAGGTCTCCATCTTTGATCAATCCATCTGTATAACTCTTTCTCCGAAGGCCAGTAGCCTATGAATTTGCATATCAGGGCATGGTCCTTCATGTAACAGTTGTATTCCTCAAGCTTTTTGTTGGGAATGACATATCTTGGTTGTTTTTATGCCCTAGGTAGGCATTTTCCTCCCATCCTTTTCTGCCATAGGTTACCCATCACTTGGGCGTAGCTTTCCTTCTGGTTATGCTGCATTCCGCTTGCGCTGGTCTCCGCTGTTACCACGTTTTTGAAGGAGGGGATCTCTCCCCTCCCCTTTGGATTTTCCATTTCCCACTCAGCTCTTGCCTCTTAGAAATTTACCCTAGCTTTGCTGATGAAAATTTATTTTCCTGAAATGCAGGTGATGCGCGGATCTTCTCCCCGGCCTATCCTCTTTGGCTTTCCTTTCTCCCGCGCTCCTTGCCGATCACCCCGGTCTGCTGTGCCGTCTGCAAACCCTAGCATCGCGCATCCCGCTCCGCCAACTAATTTCCATCTT
>APFE031073481.1:52628-85945 GCA_000404065.3 Pinus taeda | reverse complement strand
TTTTACACCACTGTGTAAATATTTCATTTACATTCACTGCTGTGTGAAAACAAAACTTACAGGGATTTACACATTTACCTTTTCACTGCTGTGTGAAACAACTCATGGATTTGAAACAAAACAACCCACTGGTTTTCTTCATTTACTTTCTCTGTCTTTTCCTGCACTGCTGTGCATTCTTTTTACATCACATTACAAACAAAATTACTCTGCTGCATAAAACCTTTTTACATTACAAACCAAAACATTTTTGCACATCTGTGCATCTCCTGCAATATAAAATTTACTCTGTTCTCCTTTTGGAGTTTCCCTGTTCTTCGTTCGCTGCAGCGAACACACATACATCTTCCCGTATGTTATTTTTATATGCGATTACTTTACCCTGGTTTTCCATTGGCTGCTGCAAGCCTACTTCATCATATTCCCGTGTGCAATACTTCACACTAAAAATACAATACAGTTTTAACCCACACACTCCATAGTTTTTAGAGGCTGCTGCGAGCCCAAATTTTTCACCGTGTGCAAATGCATTTCATCTTCGCGCTGCAAGGGTTGCACTATTTTTCATGTGCAAAACTCATTCAATACAATCCCCCGTTTTTTTCACTGCAGGGGTCGCTATGTTTTTTTTCATGCGATTACCTCTATGTTTTTCAATCCCCAGTTTTCATTGGTGCTGCAAGACCAATGCATCTCCTCCCCGTGTGTGTTGTTCATATTGAAGTCAACGCACATACGTAAAAATATATACAATTCATATGTAATTAAATAAGACTTACATACACCCATACTTTGTATTAACGCACCGCAGTTAATAATAAAGGTTTTACCAAAACAGAATGTCAGCCATTAATCGTAAGGTATGGGATGGTCCATTACTCCACGCAGCATTAATATTCAACAGGCCTTACTCCACGCAAGGTGCATTAACTTTCAACAGGCCCGTATGTACTTTGATCAGCTTAAGCAGCGGAGACCTTTCCAGGCAATCAAACGGCGGAGAGGAGGCTTGATTGATCGGACGGATATCGGGAGGGGTTAGTGGACCAGAAGTTACCTTCCGACGGATGGGACATGCTGATGTCAGGCCAGCATCAGCGCTTGAACAGCTGTCAGCTCCAGATTGCATCGGAGCTCGATGCACGGAAACAGCTTTGTGCGGAAGGGTGGTGCGATATGATCCTGCTGGTTTTGATTTACCGCTGGGTGGTTTTCTATCTCCGTTGACTGCTGACTGCGCGCCATTGCTGCTGGCATCCCGCGCACAGGAGAAATTACCATTTCCAACAAAATTAAATCATACCCCGGAAAAATTGAAAGCCCGCATTTTAGGAATTCAAAGCACACTTTGTTAAAAATTAATTCTCACTTTGTATGGAGCTAAAACATTCTTGCTAGAAATTAACATCACACGGATGGAAAGGAAATTATCAAGAATTTTAGAATTAACGAAATCATAATTTCCTAGAAATGAAAACGCTAGAACCGACCTTTTACAACTGGTTAAATGATGACACTTATAATCACAATTAACTCATTGATATTTTTAGAGGATTCAGTGCCACTATAAATCAAAACAATTATATGAAAAAGTGATTTGTTCCATTGTGAGTAATTACCATGAAAACATGAATATGAAAATAAGTTGTAGAAAGCAGAATATAATGGACTGTTAAATTCAGAGAAATGATATTATGCCAATCTAATTAGTTTCTCCACGCTCGTTAAAGCAAATGTTGTACCAATCGAAAGGAAACATTGTCAAAACAACTTGTTGAAAAATCTAAGATTCAATGGAATGCTTCAATAACAATTAAGGAAGGAGCGGTTATAATTAAATCAATTATCCAAGAACCAATCTAAACCAATAATAATACAATAGTATTTGTTTGGGGATGGGGTGTTTCCTTCTTAAACAAGGTACTAGGGAATAATTGCAATCAATATTTTATGAATTTCACATCCACATGATTTTAGCATAGTTAGATCAAATCACACACATTTTTCGATTAAAATGGAAGTAGTACAAGAGTGATGAACCAAAATTCCAATAACTCTTAAGATAATCTTCAATATCGCTTTGATGTGTTCCTAATTACTTATGTAGTAGCCCCCGATAATCTAAATCAAGTTTACTAAACAAGCATATAAGAAGGTTATAATCTAAATCAAGCTTACTAAACAAGCATATAAGAAGGTTACAAATTATGTCAGGACTTTTCTACATTCACGCTTAATTGATTTCTAATCAGTTGACACACAAACAATGGTTAAGATAAAATGTTGGTTAGGCATATGAACTTCCTATCTAAATACAAAAACATAATATATGATGTCCATTGTGAAAATGCTCTTTTAATATTTACAGTTTCATCTTATTTATTTTCTCCATGAATCTCAATTCTCTACATATAGGTCAGAAATGGTTAAAATGCATTACATTACGTAGCATTGTAACAAAAACTATGCACTCCTACAGTTTCTGAAGATTTCGCTATAGACATTGTCGATTTCCTATAGCTATCTATGGCTACATGATTCCGATAGCTTTCCCATAACCTTTTATAGATTTTTTTATGAAATCTCTCTCTTTTACCTAAACATATAAAAATAACAAATTTACCAACAAAAGTAAGCATGCAAATGAATCTTAATCACCACATAATACATAGAAAATAATTAAAATATAAACTAGCAATATCTTCTTCTAACACATGTAAAACAAACACAAAAATGGTATAAAGTGTGGAAAAGTTAATTGAAGAGGGCATGAAAGTTTACCAAAAGTATACAAAAAGCATCCCAAAATTGTGACCTCACCAATTCATTGCTTCATTGCAAAGGTTTAAAAATTACACCAATTACCATGAAATATGGTGCAAGAGCATCTAGCTCAGCAATTTCACTATATTCTAGTTAACTTAGGGGGTATTGTGTTTTCAAGGAAGTTGGATTCCTATGTATCAAATTAATGTAATTATTAATGTTTTGAGTGATTGGAATAGGAATTAACTATATATTGTGAAGATATTTGTAAATTCTCTCGAATGTAGAAGGACATGAGTGATGATAAGTGATTAGTGAGAATTGAGATATTTGGAAATCAATTGTAAATCTTATATTAGAAATTGGTTTCATGGTTTATGGAACTAGAGAGGATTCTTAGGGACCAATGGAGTCAAAAGTGGACTTAGAGGATATTCGGGATTTAGTTCAGCATATTAAAGATTTGAACCAAAATTGGTTAACAGAACCGTTTGTATAAATGTAATCCTAAAAGACATAGAGAGAGTCAGTTAGTTAGAGTGAAAATTATAGTTCAGAGATTAGATAGGGTTTGGCTGTAAGCCTACAGGCATGAAAGGAAAGGCCACTGAGATAGAAGATCAGAGAAGGGATTCATTGTGTAAATATCTATTTATTAATACAGAAGTGCAATTTTTGAGTTTGTGTGGTGTGTATTGAGTAATTGAATTATAAACTATGTGTGGATTAGAGTAATTCTGCATAACATAAGTGTGGAGGGAATTCAAAAAGAATCCGAGAGAAAGAACAGTGCTCAGAGGAGTATTGTGATAATCAGACAATGTTGGAGTCTGATTGAATAACCAAATCAAAGCTCAGGAGTGGTAGCGTTTAAATAATACATAGAACGAAGTTCAGGAAGGAGTCAAGCAGAAGAGAAATCGAAGATCAAAATCAGTGAAAGGAAGAAGTAATGATGCAACAGTGCAGAGGAACTGTTGGATCAATCAGATTAACAAGCAGGATTCTAGTGGAAGATGAGTGGCGGAGATCCTATCGCAGGAGATTAAGTTAATAGATGGATGGATCACATCAAGGCACATGTCGACAGAAAGGTGGAAAATATGTAGAATGATGGAGCAGCCTTTGTAGGTGGTAAGCAGTATCTCATGCACCCTAAAATCTGTAAGTGGTATTCTAAAATTTCACACAATTACCCATAGTGGCCGACACGTAGCACGAGAAAACTACTTTTCTCGCACCCTCTTGACCTGATATTGGTTGTGCACAATTTCACACGAGATTGCGTGATAGCTGTTTGATCGAGCGAGATTGATCAATAGTGGAGATCAGCCAAGCTAGTTGGTGAGTGGGTGACGCGATAGCTATTGGATCAAGCGAGATATATCTATGGTGGATATTTGGAGTGCATAAAGTCAAACATTGAAATGAATACATCAGTTATGCGACACGCAGTTAACGGTGATTGGTTAGGTTTGTTCTGGATTGGACGGTAAAGAAATCCACGGGTGTAATCTGATTAATATATGATTAAATAACCTTCTAGTTAAGCATTTAAATAAAGGGAGTTACACCTTGGGTTATGGAAGGTTTCCATAAGTATGAAATTTTGGAATTCGTGGGACATAGTGTGACATGCAATTTTATTTGCATACTATGCATATGTGCAGCTTAGGCTGCATCAAATTTGTTATCACAGTAGAACAAAGAAATTCTCTGTTTAAGAATTCTTTGAGAAAAATGAGAACAAATTTATGTTTTGAGGGTTTGTATGCAGGAAAGACGAGATCAGATTTTAAATGTGAAAAATAGTAGGCACACAAAGATAAAGTGTAGAAGAATTTGCATATGCAAAGGAAACATAAAACAATCCATTCAAAGTGCAAGTGAATGGTAGAACAAGATCATGCAAAGGTCTTGAAGGTAGCAGCATAAGAAGGTGAGAAGATTGTAGCAATCTAGAGTAAGGAGTGCTTAATTGGTTCCAGAGCAGAGAACCAGATAGATGCCAAAAGACTGAGCTCAGAGGAGAGAATCTCAGTGAAGTATCATGTAGCAAGGGGGACTTGTTACTACAAAGGTTTTGTTGTAGTTCACGGAAAGATCATAAAAGCAATTAGACAAAGGATGTGGGTAGAATTTCTAAGGGATGAAGAAAGATGGTAAGAATTTTTGAGTGAAAGAAGAGGTGGCCAAAACCTAGTATTTCATTGTGATTGAAATACAATAGGATAGTTGTGTTATTATAAGGTGAAGATGAGTTGAAGCCTAGAAGGAGTAGAGAGAAGTGCTCAAAGAGGTTCAAGAGAATAGAGAACCAAGTTCTTTCCAAAAGACCAAGTACAAAGAAGAGCTTGGTGAGGTAAGTAGCAATAGGGAGGAATTGTTGTTGCAGAGGCTTTAATGCAGCTCATAGAAATTTAGTAAGGAACTCATGAAGATAGAGAAGAATATGACTACTGATAGTCATAACAGAGATAATAGAGGTTATGAGGAAGACCACAACAGAAGAAAAGTGAAGAAGGAGGATGCCAAGGCAAATGGTAAGAGAATGAGTCAAGAGGAGCTTGACAAGGAGATTGTGGAGTTAAAAGAACAACTCGATGTATTAAGGATGCTACTAGAGGAAAACCAAAGACAAGGTTGGGTCTTGCGGAAAAAGGAAGTGAAGTGGTCTAAGTTACAAAGAAGGCTACAACAAGACCAAGTGAAGTGCCTGGTGGAAGAACTCAGAGAAGCTAAGTTGAGAATGGAAGTTTCCATTCTGAAGCAAAACAAGGTGAATTTCTGGGTGAAGATGAAGACTAGAGATCTGTGAGAATTGAAGACAACAAGGAGATATGGTGACTGAAGCATCAAGTGAGACCACAAGTTCTCATGTTTTTAAAATTGACAAATTGTGTATGATTGCAAGTATTGCAGGATGAAAGGAACTTTGTGAAGATGTTTCCAGGATGGATGAAGATCTTGAAGTAAAAGGTGACAAAGAAAAATTCTCAGAAGAGGAAGAATTTGACTGATTACAACAGAAAGAGTTTATGGATGAGTTACTTAACAAGATAATAAATTCATTTAAAGTTGTCATAAAGATGGAAGATTAGGATCTTATTCTGATGAAGAACAAAGGAATATTGTCTTATAGAGGTAATCTAATGAATTTGATTAATGTTATTGGTGAAGAACAAATGTGGGAGAATATTAATGTAGATGATGGGGCAAGGATAGCTCTTGAAGAAGGTTTATAGAGATACAACAAGGAAAAGTGTATTGAAGAAGAAGGGTAGGAAGATTTGTCTCAAGACAAAGAAAAGACAATCACATAATTGAAGAAAGAAGAAGAGTATGCAAAATATTTAGCAAAGGGAGAAATGACATCTAATGATTTGTCAATAAAAAAGGAAGGTATGGAAAATTGTGTTAATTTTCCAAATTCTATTCTAATTGAAATTATTGAGTTATATAGAAAATTAGACTTTCAAAGAGGGAAGTTGGAGAAGCAGAGGATGTATACTCAAGAAAAATGTTGAAAAAGGAAGACAAAGAAATTGTCATGAATGACAATCATAAAGAAAATATAATGGTAATAAAAGTTCAAAAAATTGAAATTACAGAAGGAGGAGTTCATTATTGTGAACCAGAGCAGGGAGATATCATTGAAATAAATGATATGAAGGAGAGTTTAAATCAACATACTAATGTGCTGACAAAGGAATTGAAGGAAAACTCAGAATAGCATACTGAGATGTTCCCAAAAAGGGAAAAGGTAATGAGGCCTTATATTTTTAATTCCGATAATTGTTTTATCATTACATTATTTGATGAAAATGAGACAAACATGTTTCAAGTTGAAGAGTCGGTTTTAGAACTGAAGAAGACTGGAAGTTGCCGGGTCGGACATGCTGCTGAGGAAAAATAAAAGCATGAAGATACCATGCTTGAAGAAGTTAAACTGATTGTCAGAATCAATCAAGGAAGTGAAGGACAATCACTGAGGGTTGTTAAGGAAGAGGAAGGAAAATATGTTATAATTGATGAACAACATAGTGATGTATTTGAGGGGAATCAAGTACAAAGGAATTTGGAGGACAATTTATTTTTTTTAAGTAAATTTACAGATATTGAACAAAGGTTGTTTGGAAAGTCACAAGAGGGTAAGGGTGAAAGGGTGGTAAAAAGAATCCAAACACATCAAAGAGAAGATAATAAACAATAGTTTGAAGATGAGTGGACGGAGTACAAAAAGAAATGGCTAAGTAATTATCAGTCAGAAGATAAATTGGACATAGATATTAAAGGATTAATAAGATTGGAGATGAAGGTGCCTCAGAAGAAAACAACGATAAGAAGGCCAAGTAGCAGCGAGAGAAAAACAACAACAAACTGTGAAATCATAGCTAGTGGGGCAAAGCAACATAAAGTGTACAAACCTAGGGAAGAGCAAAAAACAACAACAACAACCAAAGAAAAATTACAGAACAAAGTAATGGATCCAAGAGGACAAAGGTCAAAAGTACATGATTATTTTAACCTTCGGAGTCTGATGAAAGAGCATCCAGCTCAGCAATTTCATCATATTTTAGTTAACTTAGGGGGTCTTCTGTTTTCAGGGAAATTGGATTCCTATGTATCAAATTAATGTAATTATTAATATTCTCAGTGATTGGAATATGAATTAATTAAATATTGTGAAGATATTTGTAAATTCTCTTGTATGTAAGGGAACATGAGAGATGATGAGTGATTAGTGAGAATTAAGAGATTTGGAAATCAATTGTAAACCTTATATTAGAAATTGGTTTCATGGTTTGTGGAACTAGAGAGGATTCTTAGGGATCAGTGGAGTCAAAAGTGGACTTAGAGGATATTTGGGATTTAGTTCAGCAAATTAAGGATCTGAACTAGAATTGGTTAACAGAACCTTTTGTACAAATGTAAGCCTAAAAGGCATAGAGAGAGCCAGTTAGTTAGAGTGAGAACTAGAGTTTATAGGTTAGATAGGGTTTGACTCTAAGCCTATGGGCAGGAAAGGAAAGGCCAATGATATAGAAAATCAGGCCAAGGAGGAATTAATTGTGAAAATATTTGTTTATTAATACAAAAGTGCAATTTCTGAGTTTGTGTGGTGTGTATTGAGTAATTGAATTATAAATTATGTGTGGATTAGAGTAATTCTGCATAACATAAGTGTGCAAGGAATTCAAAAGGAATCCGAGAGAGAGGAAAGTGCTTAGAGGACTATTGCAATCATGGGACAATGTTGGAGTCTGATTGAATAACCAAATCAAAGCTCAGGAGTGGTAGCATTTAAATAATATGTAGAACAAAGTCTAGGAAGGAGTCAAGCGGAAGAGAAATCAAAGATCGTAATCAGTGAAAGGAAGAAGTAATGAAGCAATAGTGCACATGAACCGTTGGATCAGTCGGATCAACAAACAAGATTAATGAAAGATGAGCATCGGAGATCTTATGGCAGGTTATTAAGTTAATAGATGGATGGATCACATCAAGGCACCTGTTGACACAATGGTGGAAACATGAAGAATGATGGAGTGGTCTTTGTACGTGGTAAGCAGTATCTCGCACGCCCTAAAAATTGTAAGTGGTGTTCTAAAATTTCACACAATTACCCTTAGCGGCTGACACGTAGCACGAGAAAACTACTTTTCTCATGCACTCTCGACTTGATATTGGTCATGCACAATTTCATGCAAGATTGTACGATAGTTGTTGGATCAAGCAAGACAGATCAATGGTGGAGATTGGGAGTGCATAAAGTGAAGCATTGAAATGAATACTTCCCCTATGAGACATGTGGTTGACAGTGATTGGTCAAGTTTTATTGTGGATTGGACAGTAAGGAAATCCACACGTGTAATCTGATTAATATATGATTAAATAGCTTCTGATTAAGCATTTAATTAAAGACAGTTAAACCTTGGGTTATGGAAGGTTTCCCTAAGTATGAAATTTTCGAATTCCTGGGACATAGTGTGACATGAAGTTTTATTTGCATACTATGGATATGTGCGGCTTAGGCTGCATCAAAATATGAATGAAAGAGGTGGATATTATAATGGACAATATCCACACACATGAGTTCAATATGAATCTTTAGTGATTTTCTTTAGCATCTTGCAATACTTCATCCACCTTATAAAGGCCCATGAGTAAAATTTCTCAACGCTTTCAATGTATTTTGGAGCCAGTATCCCTTGACGATATCTTAGTCCACAACAAAACGTGATATTTTCACTTAAAGCATGTTGATAAATTCCCACAACTTTTGAAAAACAACCGACGATTCCTAAAAGATATAATTGATCCTTTTAGACTTTATAGGTTTAATATCTAGGGAACATTATTAATAAGAATTGTATATGAATTGATACCAAAAATGTTGAGGATTTAAATAGTGGCCCTAGCCTAATATATTTAAGAGTTTGTTTGGGTTCCTAGGACTACAATTCAATATAAGAAATTTATCAAAAGTCATGGAAAAATGGATTCTCCCCTAGATTCATCACTTAGAAAGGAAACCTTTGTATGGATTGAAGATGCCATTAAAGCTTCTTAACTTTGAAGAATTACTGGTGAAATAATATATTATTGGTTGTGTCAAATTTAATAAGGACTTGGGTTGTGAATGTTATGTGTGGAGAATAGGTCCTACCATGGTTTTGATCCAACAAGGACACCCCCTGACCTTCATTTGTAAGAAATTCCATAGCTACAATTTGGGCTACTTGGGGTGCATGTCTTATAGGGTGATAACTTCTTATCAAGGATGACCGTATATTCTCATGTTGTTTGTAAAAGAAAGTTAATAGTAACTAGAGTGTCATAAGTGGATGGTTTATCTTGAAAATTTGAGGATGGATCCATATTTTCCTTATCTTTATCCACTCTATGTTGGATCAAGGAACCCATTAAGAATGGTTGGAAAATGGAATGATCATTTAACTCATCAAAAATCTTAAGGAAGATCCTAACCCTGTTAAATGGTATATAAGGTAGCAAGGTAAAAGATATATAAATGGAACCTTCATTAAGTAAGTAATATATCTTAAAACAAAGTGATTTAGTGGAATTCCATTCCCCATATATAATAGGTCACTTTGGCTTTAAAAATATATGAAGAAACTACTAAATCATTCTTTTGGAATGTCATGAAAAAAAGCACCAGTTGTTTTGTTTTGTAGTAACATATGAAACTTGTTAAAGAAGCAAGGGTGAGATATCAATGTTGTTAGGGGAATTGTAGCCACTACTAATCACAACAGATATATGGACTAACTTTTTGATGAATTTCATAGTCAGAATCCAAATTTTGGTGAAGAAACTAGTCATGATGGTGACATTTGGCCATATCTCAAAATATGTTCAATTTTGTGCCATCTCACCATTCATTTACCTTCTCATTAGATTTTCAATTTTTCATTGATTATATTTGTAAATTACTTGGCATTCCCACTTTCATTGTCTTGAATTGGGACTGCACATTCAAGAGGAAATTTCGATAGGAGTTTGTTACACGTTAGGGTACCTAGCTAACCATGGGCACTATGGATAATCCTCAAAATTTTGGTAAAATGAGGTGATTAATGAGATTTTAAAATTTTATTTACAATTTCTTACATTTGAAAATCCTAAACAATGAGAACAATGGCTTTTCCTTGTGCAATTGTGGTGTAGCACCTCTTATCTTGGAGCTTCAAGATGACATTATGAAGCTATATATGGCCAAACCCATTTTTATTCACTTAGTATTTACTAAGCACCTCCAAGGATGACGCAGTGGATAATGCATTGTACATTATAGAAGAGATTCCGTACACAGTAAATGAAAATTTAATTATGAGAAAAAATAATGATTAAACAATTAGAAAAATATCACACTTCAAACATTCTTTTCTAGTAGGGTATCAAGCATTTCTTGACCTATAATGCTATAAACAAACTTGACATAGAGAAAAAAACACACTATAAAGGACCATAAAAATCCAATTGACCATATGGGAGCATCCAATGTAGGCGAAAATTAGCTTAAGAGTTGGCTCTTTTAGTGCAAACTAAGATTTATCTAATATTTGATGTGTATTCTTTGAGGAAGACCATGGGATCAAAGTGCATGGTGCAAAGTAGCTTATAATAACATGATGATGATGGCTTCATTTGGCTCTAGGTGGAAGCCAAATTGAATAAAATAAAGCATTTATTACTCTAAAACATGTTCTCTCAAGTATTAATCTATTAAAAATATATGCAACCTAAAGATGCCACTTGGGTACTAGCTATGATTTTGTAAAAAAAATCCTCATCTTTAACCTTTAGTGAGGATAATGTAGAATTTGAAAGAGATGGAATGGCATGGTCCAATCGTAACCTCCTCATCTTAGAATACATGAGAGTTAATCAATTTTTCTATATATTGTTTTATTTGAATCTTTTTTAGTTGAAAGAATATGTAACCATAAAATATATGTGAACATTAGATTCTTTGTTTAGATATTATACTACCCATATACCATAGCATATTTCACATTATTCACATTATTGTATCTTGATATAGTCTTTGATGATTATACTCTTTATACATTTAATTGTGTTTCATGTACCATAGGAAAACTCAAATGGTTTCTTAAATAAATGTTTTACTATATATCCTAAACCTTCATCGTGAACCTAGGATAAAGCCAAGAAAATCCCTAACTTTTCGAAAGTGGAAGAACGAAAATTAACCACCCTCATCCCATTATTTGGGATTCATTAAAGATGTTCTTCCTATGGATCTTGATCTACTTCCGTCCTACGCACTAGCAAATTCCCCACCCGAAATGTTGGTTTTTCATAAAAGGCCTTCGATTCTAGTGACGCTAACCATTAACCCTAAAAAATAACTTTGTGTAGAAGTATTGGGGGATATGATAAGGTTTATAGTGATCACGGAAGCGAAGATATGAGGGTTCAAAGATAGTAGTTTATACAAATAAATTGAATACATTATGTATATGTGAGGCTCCAAAGCCTCGATAATAAAACTCATTGTCTATGAGCTACCTCATGAGAACATTAAAGAGGGAAAATAAGAGAAACATGTGACTTGTCCCTTAAATTAAAGTGTCAGGAATTCTAGACTAAGACACATATTTTTGAAACCCGCATAATCTCGATGTCTAAGTATTAAGAAAGATCCTTCCCTAGAACACATGCCATGGGTATAATTGGAAATGCGTAATATTTTTACATAGACCCTTTTCCTGAATACATGCTTTGGGTATAATTAGGAGCATGGAGCAGTTATTTTTTTCTTTTGGTTAACGTACACTAGGACCAAATTGGTCTATGAGACCTGTAATTTTTTAGTTTTTAATTGTCTGGCTCCTCGTCTTTCTTGGCGAGATTGGTGTTGTAGCTTTTTTTTTTCCTCTACGGTCTTCCAACTTCCTTTATCTTGCATCTCCTTCATCTCTTCTGGTTCTTGGGACATTAGTGTCATAGTTTTGCAATCTATTGTGTTCATCATGTTGAAGATAGTCTAAGAAGAAGTTTGGTCTAGGAGATCTGCTTTGTTGTTAAATGAAGATTTATTTTGTGCGGTATTCAAATCTTGATAACTGTTGATGCTTGAGGGGTTGTTGAGTTCACTTTATTGTTGTTGGGCAGGGCTTTTTCCCTGCTTGTCTTGAGAGTTGTTTCTTTCTTGTCTGATTTCTTGTGATTCAGAGTTTTCTCTAGAGTATTGTTATTTGATGACAGTGTAGTGTTATTTTGTGCTCCTTCCTACCATGTAGATCTGTGGTGGTTTTTTCTAGCAGAATTTTTCTGGAAGGCTTTTGGGAAATTTTTGGCTAGATGCCTTGTCTCAAAGCAGGATCAACCTCTGAAATAGACATTTTACATCATGGTAATCATAGAACAAATTCTTAGAAAGTTAGTATTTATTTTAAATATGCTCATCAAAATGTGATAATCAAAAATTTAAAAATTTTATAAATATGTTAATATTATTATATAAAATTTCAAAAATTATGTTATAATAAATAGAATATATCAATGAAATTTAAATATTTGGTTATATTTTAATGGTTTAAGTGAATGTTAAGTACATGTAATTCAAATAACATATAATAATATGATTAATGTCGGTAATATGTTAATTACTTTAGTTCTTAATATATAATATGTTGGGAATATGTTAAAGTTGTTTTAAGTTTTCCTATTATTAATATTTCTAGTTTCTAGTAAAATATAAATTTAGAATAATTAGACATGTATTAATATAGTTATAATTATCATTATTTATTGTAAACGATTAATCTTTACATAAGTTTCTCCATTAAAAAAAGGGAGGCTGCGAAGCAGCAAGTCCCTGCCACTGATTGAAGATAAAACTATGAAACAGTTTGGCAAAATGCTGATAACATATAAACATAGATATTAAAATTTACAGTAAAAAAAGCCCTTGCCGGTTTAAAAGCCTCTGAATACATAATATATCAGTACAAACATGATGTCGCAGGCATACAAAGAAGTGCGATATGTATTAGCCCTTATAATAACTAAAAAACAGAAAACAATCTTGACAGCATTTGCAGTAACTAAAAAACTGAGAACAATAACATAGCACGCATGTAATTAAAATATTGCGCCAAATCCTTACAGTTGGTAGGAAAACTCTATACGAAGAAGAAAACTATGAGCGCACATGGCTAGGGGAGGTTGGAAGAATTGAAATCCATACGGCGGCATCTGCTGACAGTACCGAATAAAGAAAGTGCCATGACAACAGGATTTGTCACTGTGGCTTAACTAGTAGGCTTGTACACATCCATGCGTGAAGAGATAAAATAGCTACGTTGTTCCGCACTTTGTGGACCTCTCATTCGTTGAAGCTTTAGCGCACCATGTTTACATTTTGTATAACCGTAGGTTTTCAAATTAACACGGGGATTGAAACTTAAGTAAAATTACATGAATATCTCCTAGCTAGGAAGAATAGTACATACTAGTTCTATACAGTCTTACAAAAAAAACCATGCAAGCCACGTGCATGCAAGCCACGTGCTTGTTTATGAACATTGCATGCTGTCTGTGAAGTCGAGACTTGTTTGTAGGCTCTCTGGTTTAGCGGCGTTTGTTTAGTCCACAGGCCCAGCGCAGTGCATTGGAGACATTGTGTGGTCAAGCCTTTGGAGCAGGGTAGATACACATGCCGGGAGTGTATATGCAGAGGTCAGCACACTCTCGTTTCTATCTCAGACCGGGGCACAGTTCAGCAAACGATTTTCTCACTGTTTAGTCGACAGGAGTGCCTCTGGAACATCAAGTTCCCTGATCTTTGGCGCAGCTGCAGTACCTAAAGCTTGATACTTTCTACTATGTCGAACTGGTGGGTATAAGCGTTGGTGGGAGGAGGCTCACCTCTGTGTTTAAGATGGATGCTACTGGCAATGGCGGAGTTATTATCGATTCTGGAACTTCTGTGACTCGTTTGGTTGAGTCTGCTTATACTGCAATGAGGGATGCTTTCAGGGCTGGGACTGGGAACCTGAAATCTGCAGGTGGGTTTTCTCTGTTCGATACCTGCTATGATTTATCAGGGCTGAAAACTGTGAAAGTCCCCACTGTGGTCTTTCATTTCCACGGCCGAGCCGATGTCTCGCTGCCTGCTACTAATTATCTCATTCCTGTGGATAGTTCTGCAACTTTCTGCTTTGCCTTTGCCGGAAACACTGGTGGGCTCTCCATTATTGGCAACATCCAACAGCAAGGGTACCGTGTAGCGTTTGACAGTCTGACAAATCGTGTGGGATTTAAAGCTGGTTCACTAGTATCTTATGGTTTTCACATGCCGACCTGCAGCCTGATTTACATGTTTAATATGCCCGTTTGCGCGGTGGATTTGTGGCATATTCATACGAACAACTTTTTGGATGATTTGATATTAGCAAAATCAGGTATTAAACTTCCGTTACAGGTTTCCTCTGCTCAATGTTTTTTTTTTGCTAGGGTTGTGAGATCAGATCGAATGTGAGGTCACCTAATTAAGTAGAGAAAAATACACTGTAGGTAGTATTTCTCGTTGCGTTTAAATACATTTTGGGAAAAATCAACATGTACTGCTGCTTTCACCAACCATTTTCTCTGGTTAGCTTGATGTGATGAATTGGGGGTAATTGTTTTTATGTTTTTGGTGTCGCAGGCGTTTTTTTGTTGCAGGTGGGCAAAACCCAGAGACTCTGTTCTCTGGTTTCAGCCGTGAAACTCTTGCAGCATCATTTCAGCCGTGAAACTCTTGCAGCATCATTTGGTGTAAGTTACAAGCATTGAGAGTGTCTTTTTGTTATCGATTCTAAGCAAAATTGTATCCTTGTTTCATTTTTGTGTGTGAGTGAGGAAAATCAATGGAATACGCGATTCATTAGTTGCCTATCCTTCTTCCCTGTCCAGAAATACATTGTGATTAAAGCAAAACAATGAGAAAAACCATTTTTCAACTACTTTAGCTGGCCCCTCTCCTTCCGCTTAGGAAAGCTGCCTGTAAAACTTCGTACATATTAGCTAATTAAAATTTTGTACATATTAGCATCAGTCTTCTCTTACCAATTCTCTTACCTCTGCAAATTGGCACTTTACAGAGACCGCCGATTGCAAGATATTGCTTTATATGCGTGGAAGAACGTGACCAGTTTTGCACCATTATACGATGCCTGGAATTCCCTGACTGGTAAGAATTTCTTGCACCTGCATCAAAACCTCAGGTAATCATTTTGATAGAGCTTAAAGAACACACAGCATGATTGAAATATGTATGCATTGAGCTGCTGAGATAGCTGAAAAAGATAGACAGCTTGCTGAAAAGGATACAGATACAGAACATAGCTTTTTACCTTTGGATGTGTCTGTCTCAGACTGAGGAGCTGAGGAGCTGCCGGCCGAGACTGAGGAGCTGAGGAGCTGCCGGCCTAGACTGAGGAGCTGCCGTGAGGGATCAACTTGCAGGTCGGCTCTTATGAAGATGCCATCACCGCCCCTATGCTCGACAACACATATCCAGCTGCCAACTTCAAGGATGGGCACTTCAACATGCATGCAGACTTGGAAACTTAGAAAGTTCGCTGATATATCAGGCTAACATTTAATGTTAGCGAATTAATGCTAATGCAATCCTAGCATTA
Organism: Pinus taeda; assembly: GCA_000404065.3. Classification (NCBI taxonomy): domain Eukaryota; kingdom Viridiplantae; phylum Streptophyta; class Pinopsida; order Pinales; family Pinaceae; genus Pinus; species Pinus taeda. Next base: position 70,001 of record APFE031073481.1, on the reverse strand, counting down.
GTTTACATGTTCATAAAATTGATTCAATCCATATCTTAAATCATGATTTATCCTAAGTTTGCCTAGATCGTCGCCTCGATATGAGGCCAAATAAGATGAACATGGCTGTCATTGGTTAAAAAGCACTGGGAAACATAAAATATGCAATAATATAACGCAGAACTTTGGTTTAAGGCAAAAGAGGCAAAAGAATTTTGTTGTTTGGCGCGCCAAACTAATGCCCACCGACCAAAACTGATTACTATAGTCCCTGCCAGGCCCGGAGGGCAGGGACTAAAAATTGAGCTATTTTATTCTTGTAACCTCAAGCAATTTAATAAAAAATCAAGTTTGAGAGTTATAAATGTATTATATCCTATTATATGGTTTAATGTGTTATTGTAAATTATTTTCAAGTGTTAACTGCATGAGCTGTCCATTTTTCTTTGTCAATTAGAGTTGTACCAAAGATAGTGGTATACGCCATGCAAAAAATGATATCCATCATTTCGGAGGAAATTATTGTTGACTGCTATCCCTAGTCCCCGCACTGTCGGGTGGAGTGGAGTCTACTTGGGCAACTCATTTGTTTTTTATTTTTTCCATTCTATGGTAAATGTCGAGGGTTTTTTATTTTTTACGTAAACATCGAAACCCTCGGAGGTTAAGTTCACAATTGTTTTTGGCTTCAAGGATATTCAAGTTATACATTTCACCAATGTGATGTTTGTGTTAGTGTGAAATGCAATTAAGTTAGACGATTTGCATTAGGAGATAACTTATTTCTGGAGGCCAAACCAATTTTTCATTTTGAATTATGAGTAGTTTATAAAAAATTAAATATTCTCTTATTGTTCAGAAGGAATAAATTTTTTTTAAGGTATTTTTAAAGTAATTTTTGATATTTCATTTAAAAACAAATAAAAAAAGTTTTTTGAATAATTAATTAAATTTTATTGGGAGGGTTATATTAGAGTATGTAATTACTAGTAGAAGTTTATTTGCAGATTTCTTTTTCTGGAAAATGATTTTTAATTAGTGTATGTAAAAAGGTATTTGATGATTAAAAAGAGAAAATAAAAAAAAAAGGGGTAAAAAATAAAATAAAATGGTGATTTAAGAAAGATACTTAAAAAAATAAAAATAAAAGAAATATGAGAGGATAGAGGGAGAAGATTAACGAATTAAGAAAAATAAAAGGAAAGGGGAACATGTAACAAAAACAAGAGAAGTTGTTATTCTGTAGAGTATTTGATTCACATAGCTCCATGATCAAAGGAATGATGAGTATGGAGAATTTTTGTGATTCTTATATTTTATGGTTTCTTATTTTTTCTTCAAAAAAATATAATTTCTGGGTCATTAAAATAAGAACCACATTTAGAATAGATGAGTTACCAAATAATTGTTTGCAAGGTACTGAGGAAATCCCAAATCAAATAGCTTATGAGGCTATGTCACAAGATCAAAGGGATCAACTTATATCCAATAGGAATGAAAGGAATGAGATTCCAACAATATTGTTTCTCATTCAACAATGTTTGGATGACAAGTTTCTTGCCAAGATTACATCAACAAACTAGGCCAAAGAAGCTTGAGATATTCTAGATATCACATACAATGATGGGGGCCAACATTGATCAACATGTAGAAGACCCATAGACCATTAATTGGAGATATTGTGGAAGAGCTTGTTGAAGTAGAAGAAGGTATAAAATACATGGAAACTACAATTCACTTAAACACTACAAAGAAATCTGTTCAAAATTTTGTAGAAAAAGAAAGTGACATTGAACAAGACATAGAGTATCATCATAATACAAAAAGTGAATCCCACTGCCCAAATACATGTGTGGAGGATGAAATTGAAGTTGAATATAGTAAAATTGAAGCCACCCTTAGTAAATACAGTTCCCACTGCCCAAATACATGTGTTCAGGATGAAATTGAAGTTGAAGATGGTAAAATTGAAGCCACCTTTAATAAGTACAGTGGGTTAGAAAAATATATTAATGAAAATTGAATATATATTATGAAAGCTAAATTTGATTATGACACTAAAATGACATGGAGGATAGAAACCAATGTATAATGAGAAAGAAAGTTAATACAGAAAGTCTTTCATAACTAAAATAAAAGAAATAACAGAGAAAATAAAAGCAACCAACAAAATTGTTGGAGCTATAACAATAACAGATTAAGAAATAAAAGAAAATGAATATGTTACAATAACTAAAATACACTACGAGAAGAATAACAAGAAGTACACTAAGATGGAAAAGAATAACAAGATGAAGATGAGAACAAAAGAAAAAGAATATTGAAAGAAAAAGATCACAGCAATCATAAATCTAAAAAAGATAAGAGGATAAGAAAAATAATGGAGAATAGAAGTTTGAAACGAAAGGAAAAAAAGGACAGTGTTGTAATTTAATTATTCCGAGTGTGTAGTAATTTATTGTAATTATTTGTGAGTATTTAAATGCTGCAGCACTGCCTTTTTACGCTTTCTTTCCATCCATCAATAAGCTTTCCAAGAGTTTAAAATTAAGCTTGAAGAGATTAACGAATTACAACAGCCTGTGATATGACAACGCTCCGGTATCCGGTGATTGGCGAAAGTCAAGGTCGACCGTGTGTGTTAGTTAGGACGGGCTGTGTACTCACTGTTAACTGTAATAGGGCTTCCTCTTCCTAGCAACAAAATCGATGATCACAAAGGGAAATAATAGTTTCTGCTAAAAGTAATATTATTTCCGGTCGTAGAATTGCACGGAACCCGTAGATTGTCAAACGGATTAAAGAGAAATCCGTCGTTGGGATAATAAAAGTTTTCAGCGATAAGCCACAACATTTTATGAGCTCGGTTCCGATCATCCACTTTCAATTAAATATTTGTATTTAATGGGTCCTTGTCGTTGGGATGATAAAAGTTTTCAGTGATAATCCACAACTTTTTGTGAGCTCAATCCCCAACTTCCACTTTCAATTAAATATTTGTATTTAATGGGTCCTTGTCATTGGGATATTAAAAGTTTTCAGCGATAATGAGCTCAATCTCCAATTTCCACTTTCAATTAAATATTTGTATTTAATGGGTCCTTGATAATGCGTTATTTGAGTCGACAGATTAGTGACTGGGCTTGCACCGTCATGGTGTTCTGTCATTTCATTATATCAACAATTCAAGTGATCCAATTAAGATGGAAACAAATGTAGGGTGAACACGATCTCGGGCCAAATGATTGTGCTGCGCAGCAAACTGTGGGAATCGGCGATCCAACTGAGATGGGAAAAAATCGAGGTCGATCATGATATTGGACCAATTGGTCTCCTGACTTTAACTTCTGGTTAAAATAAAATTGGGCTACACTTGGAAAATGGATCACATTTTTTGCTCTATTAACTTTCGTTTTCTTCGAAAACCTATTGGGCTTGGATATCCCAATCAGACCCCATGACCTAATCGATTTTATTTTCACTTTAAAGACCAAAAAAACATTTATTTACCACCGATTTTTGAAGGAAATTTGATTATAAAAATATTAAAAAATATTTTAATTATTAAAACAATATTTCAACTTTATTTTTACTTGGGTATTTTTTAGATGGTATATTGATTGTACATATTGTGTAACTAACATATTCTTCATATTTCTCTTTTAGTTAGATGTTTAAGTTATTATATTTTTATTATAAAGTGTTAGATATATTTTTGGTGATATATAATTGTAATTTTTAAATTTGATTTTAGACGCCCGAAAATTACTTTCAACAAATAACTAATTCACTATAAATAATAATAATATGTAACTGATTTAACGAAAACAAAAAAGACACTAATAATATTATTATGTAACCCTAAAACGCCTCCACTTTGACACACAAATTACCATATCCATTAAACACCCCATTCACCTTTAAAAAAGAATAACTCTAGTTTTCCATTCAGACATGATTCTACAATCGAGGAAAATTCCAAATGAATATTGATATTCCTCACGGACATGGCAGCACAGACATTAACTGTTCTCCCGTTACCTTTGTAGAAACAATGCCATTGGTTGAATTTCCAATAATTCAAAACCAAAGAGTATCAAAGTCAATGTTTTCGGAGATGTTCGGATGTTTTGACTAATGAATGATACTGTACATGTTGTCTTTAATTGATGAAATGCTGACTCATCTATATCGGGTTTGGACACTAAGTAAACTAGAACTACGTTTACGTAATAAACCCGTGTCAGGGTAACTGGGGTTTGGACATTAGGGAAAATCATGGTAACGTCTATTTAATAAACGTTGATCAGGATAGAATGAGGTATTGTTACTCTTAGAAATTTGAATTCTAAGTTACTATTTCAGAAATAGATTGTTCGATGATATTTTCATGCAAAAATTTCACTTTTGGAGCTCATCATTAGATAAAATTTCCAATTTTGTCGACCCACATATCTTGGCGACCCGATTACAGATATTTGACCTCCACGGAACACATCACTACGCAGAAGAGGAAAAAGAAGTGATATCACAGGGTGGCCACGCTGTGTGTGAGCAGTTGTTTATCGATTATAATGTTGAAAATGGACACCTGAGATAAAGAAAAGTGTTTGTGTGGGGACATCTAAACAGAAATGTATGGAATCAATTTTAATAGTGAATATGGACACGCATGCCAGTAAGGTGTATTGAGATATAATACATATACAATATAAAAAACTAAAATGACAAAGAGATTGTTATCGATGTGTTTAAAGTAATGACGGGATGTGAAATAAATAATCTCATACGAACTGTAAGATAACTCGTAAACGCAGTAGTTTTATGAGTGGATTGTTGCAGTTTCTAAGCAGATGTCTTATGATAGATTTTATTAAAAATTTAATTTGCCATAAAAAAAATTGTAATTGTAAATTGTTAAATTGGCATAATTTAATTGTTCGAAGGATTTTTCAAACTAATAAATTTATATATATATTATCAATAATTTTAATAAATAAGTAAATTTCAAATGAAATGTTGGATGTTATCCTTATAGGGCATAGAATAGATTATATGAGGTTTTAAAATGGGCAAAGAAACAAGTGTTGAAGGAGGTAAGTCAATAGAGTCTTTCATATAATTAACCTTAATGACAGAAAACAAGAAATGGGTTTTTAAATTGGGTAAAGAAACCAGCGTTGCAGGAGGTATGTCAATAGAGTTTTTGATATAATTAACAATAAACACAAAAATAAAGAAAAGTTGAGTCAATCCAGATACTAATATATAATCACTTGTTTTGGAGAAAAACTAATACATGAAGAAAAGTTAATGTACAATCAATTCTTTGAAGGATTAAGAAGAAAGTGAAGGAAATTCAAGTAATGGGACTGCTAGTTTTGAAGTTAACATGCATCTTTTTTCAACATGTTGGTTAACCAATTCCCATGGTTAGATGATTTGGGGTATTCCTACCATACAACTCTTTATATTGAATGGTCTACGGTCTATGAAAAATTCAGAATAAAAAAGATTGTGAAATCTTCACTATCCCCAACAATTGGACTCCTAAATACTTATACATAGGTAACTAGGTTTAGGTCAAGTGTCATTGATTGCCTCCATCATAAACTCAAGTTAGATTCTATAATTTGAACTTACATTTTATAGTTTTAACGATCTCTCCCCATTGGATAAAAATGAGAGAGGAGAAGCTATTCATAAATGCATTATTCCATAAATGCATTTACATTTGATAAAGAAAATGTAAGAAAATATTATACATTTAGGAAATGAATAAAAAGAAAAGCAATAAAAAATAATAGGTCGTGCCTAATCCTAAGGTTAGTAAGTTGCTTAAAAAATATTAGATTTAGCTAAATTTACTAACTGAATTCCTATAAGCCAAATTACAACTAAACGTTTAGTGAAAAGAAGAAAATATTTCATATATCATAGCAAGCCTATTCAGTTACAGACATAGAATGAAAAACGTAGGTGAAAGAAATATAAAACTTGGAGAGTGTTGTATATGTCTCTTTGCTACAAAAGAACAGTATATTCGCAGTACAAAATTGAGCGACTGGATAGAATTCGTAAGAAGCACATTCGTCAAAGATGAGGAGGCAAAAAATAGAGCTATTTCTTAATTAAAGAGAAAAGAATATTTACCATGAACAAACACATGATTAGGCCACGCTCTTAACCAGAACTACGTGACGTTTGTCCCCCTTGCAACAGGTTCTGCACATAGGCCACAAGAGATCGTGCCCATTCCACATAATTAGCGTCATGCATGGGTTTCCCAACAGTAATTTTGGAAATATTAATCCAACCACCGCCTTAAAAACATTGACAAACACTATGTTTGGAGAGTCAGCTATTGCACCATTGTGATTTTGTTTGTAGAGGAAAGGACTGAAATCAAATCAGAAGTATAAAGTTGACCATTCTGCAACACAACAGAGAGTTTAAGGCATTTAATAAATTTTGGTAAATAGATATGGGAAGACATTTATTCTGTGACTGTTGCCCACACTCCATAACACTTGCAAGTTCAGAAAACTAATTATTATGTAAAATCGCCCATGTTGCATATTAATTATTTGCTTTGTCATGTATTAATGTCAAATTTGTATATTGAGATAAATATGAATGTAAAAGTCATTTGCAATATTGGGAAAGTTAGAGAGCGAGAGAGAGTGAAACTCTGTGAGGTAGTGAGGAGAAAATAGTGGAGGAAATATTGGTGGGCAGTTTTATGGAGTTTTACAGACTTTTAATCCGCAACCCCAGTGATGCGTAAATCACAATAAGTCTTTGCTGCAGCCTCCATGTCTCACATGAATGTATTTTCAGATGTTTTGAAATATAATACAAAGTATGTTTTGTTGCAATGTGGTCTTAAACCTTCATGTGTAAATTTACAAAAAACATTTTTGTTTCTACTTTGTTTTGTTGTGAGTTATTTCATGTGTATTATTTAAGGCGTTGTGTAGTTGTGATATCCTTGCCACAACGTAATACTTGCCTTGCTGCAACTGCATTATGAGCCAGACTCCTTTCCTCTGCCTGGGTGAAATATGTTTTCTAACATGGTATCAGAGCAGGTTAAAATTTGTTAGTGTAAAAACAAGTGTTTTTACTAGTAGTTAAAATTGTTTTGAGGGCGGATTGTTTTTTAGCATATTTAACAATAGGTAGAAAGTTTTTTTCATTCAGAAATGGAAATATCAAGCATAATCTTGAATTATCCTCAAATACCTCAGTTTAATGGAAAAAATTATGATTATTGGGCTGTTACAATGAAGGCCCTGTTTTCTTCTCAAGACAATTGGGATTTGGTCGAGAATGGTTTTCAAGAACCAGCAGATGCAACAACATACAATGCCTTGTCTCAAGAAGAAAGGGATTTGTTGAGGGACAAGAGGAAGAAGGATACAAAATCCCTCTTCTAGATTTTTCAAGCAATTCATGAAAGTGTTTTCCCAAGGGTTGCAATAGCAATGAAGTCCAAGCAAGCATGGGACACCCTCCAGACATCCTACCAAAGCATGGCAAAAGTCAAGATATCAAAGCTGTAAATGTTGAGAAGAGAAACATTTTGTATGAAAAAGTCTGAGAATGTGCACTCATGTTTTACACATGTAATTGGTTGGTTACTCAAATCACGCCTCCTGATGAGACACTCGAAGAAAGAATAATAGTTGAGAAATTTTTGAGAAGCCTGCCATCAAGGTTTGATTCCATTGTTGTGGCCATAGAAAAGGCAAAAGATATCTCAAAGTTCTCAGCAGATTAGCTTCATGCATCACTGATTTCTCATGAACATAGACTAAATAGAGAAAAAGCTCCTCATTAGAGCATTCCTTCAAGACATAAGTTTCCTTTGCTCAAGATTGAGGCAGAATAAGATCATATGCTAGAGGAAGAGGAAGAAGCCCACATAGAGGTGGAAGAAAAAGCCCTTCAAGCTTAAGTGGAAGAGGCAACAATCAAAATCCAATTCAAGACCCAAGCCAAAATCAAACACAAGGTAAGAGTCATGAAAAATATCAAGTCCAATGTCGTTACTGTAAGAAGTATGGTCATTATGGAAATGAATGCAGAAGGAAGCAATATGACATTAGTAACAAACTAAGTGTAAATTTCATAAAAGAAGATCAGAACCATGATAGATCATAGCATGTTTTTAGCTTAAAACATAGCACAAGAAAAACATAATGATGTATGGTATCTAGATTTAGGATGTAGCAACCACATGCGAGGGAACATAGAAATGTTTGCCAATATAGACGAAGGTGTGAAATCTGAAGTGACATTAAGGACTAATAGCAAAGTCTATGTCATAGGAAAAGGAAGAGCTAATATAAAGAAGAGGTAGAAGAAGAACATCTCAGAGGTTTACTTTGTCCTCGGTTTAAAGCATAACCTCATAAGGATTAGACAACTCATGCAAAAGGATTACAATATCTTCTTCAAAAATGATGTGTGAACAATTTTGGACAGGCCTCCAAGAAAACAATTGAATTCAAAGGTTCAGATGAAAATTAATAGAATTATCCCCTAAACATAAGATCAGATTTGAAAGAAGAAGGTGCACATTCACAGCTATCAATGAACGCACAAGAGGCTGGAAGAAAATATGCAATTGTCAGACAAGTAAACTATCAAGTAGAGGTCAAAGATGATGATTGGTTATGGAATTTGAGATTTGGACATCTCAATTTTGGAGGTTTGAATTTTCTGCATAGGAAGGGCATGGTGAAGGTATTAATAGAAAAACTCGATAACATATGTGAAGGATGTATCTTGGGCAAGCAACATAGGGAGACATTTCCAGCTAGAAATTCAATAAGGGCAAAGGCACCTTTTGGATAATGTCCAGTCAAATTTATGTGGATCAATTCAGACACCATCAATTGAGGTAGCCACTATCTATTGATCTTCATAGATGACTACACAAGAAAGACATGGGTTTATCTCCTAAACTATAAAAGTGAAGTGTATGAGCACTTTCGCCAATAAAGAGCTCTTGTTGAGAAGTAAGGTAGACACTACATCAAAGTCCTCATGACTGATAGAAGTGGCGAATACATCTCAAATGATTTCCTTCGATTTTGCAGGGAGCATGAAATTCATAAGAAATTTATAACAAGATATACACCTCAGTAAAATGTTGTTGCAGAAAGGAAGAATAGGACCATTATGGAAATGGAAAGGAGTATGTTGAAGGAAAAACATTTGCCAAATGATTATTGGGTTGAAGCTATCACTTTGCAACATATATATGGAATAGATGTCCAACAAAAAGTACTTAGAACATGGTTCCTAAAGAGGCATGGAGTGGAAGAAAGCATAGTATCACTCACATGAGAGTCTTTGGATCTGTGTCGTATGCACATGTCTCAGATGAGTTGGGGAAGAATCTGGAAAACCAGTGGGAGACATGTATATTTGTTGGATACAATGCTGAATCCAAGGCATACAAACTCTACAATCCATTAACCAAGAAGGTCATAATCAGTAGAGATGTGAAGTTCATAGAAGAGGAAGCATGGGATTGAAATTTAGAGAAAATTGTCAATGTCAAAGCATGTATACCACATGAGGAAAAAGAGGAATTAGCAACAACAACTAATTGCTCAATAATGGCTCCCGCTATTCTTATTCAAGCACAACAAAGTAGGAAACATGCAACACCATCAAAAAATAATAGGGCAGTGTCACATAGTCAAGCAAGTGCTTTTCCAAGCACAATGCAAAGTGAAACACCAAGTGACATGTCGAGCCCATCTTTAGAAGGCACAAGAAAATCAAAATTTAGAAATTTAAATGAGATATATGAGCAGGATGAAGTTGACAATAACGTCAGTCTAAATTCCTTATTTGGATTATTTTGTCATGTAGATGACCCAATCGTTTTTGAAGATGCACTCAAAGATAAAAAATGGGTTGCCGTAGTGGAGGGAAGAAATAGGAGCAATAGAAACGAATGACACTTGTGAGTTGATGGACTTGCCGCAAGGAAAAAAAGTCATTGGAGTGAAGTGGGTCTATAAGACCAACAACAACATTGAGGGAAAGATTGAAAGACACAAAACAAGGTTAGTTTTCAAAGGATGCAAGCAACGTCATGGTAGAGATTATGGGGAGGCGTTTGCGTAAGTCACGAGAATGGTGATAATGTGTACAGTTGTGGCGATTTCCGCGCAACATAAATGGAAAGTGTATCAAATGGACGTAAAATCAACATTCTTGAATGGAGTACTCAAAGAGGAAGTGTATGTTGTGCAACCACACGGTTATGAGGTTGAAGGCCAAGAATAGAAGGTGTATAGGTTGAGGAAATCTCTTTATGTGCTGAAGAAAGCACCTTGTGCAAGGTACAACATGGTAGATGCCTACTTGTTGGCCAATGGTTTCGACAAATGTGATAGATAGCCTACCCTCTACATCAAAGAGAGCGATGGTAAGATTCTTATTGTCATCTTATATGTAGCTGATTTGATTTTTACAGGCAATGATGATTTCATCATCATTGATTTGAAATAATTCATGAAGAATGGATTTGAAATGACTAACTTGGGGTTGTTAAGGTATTTTTTGAGAACGGAAATGAAGCAAATATAAAATGGCATTTTTAATTCTCAAGAAAAGTATGTAGCATACATTTTGGAGAGGTTTAATATGAAGATTAATAAGCCCGCATCAACTCCAACTGCCATGGGGTTGAAGTTGAGCAAAGACGATTGGAGCAACAATGGCAATCCGACATTATACAAAAGCATGATAAGTAGCTTGATGTATTTGACCGCCACTAGGCCGGATATAATGTATGCAGTGAGCTTGGTGTCAGGGTTCATGGAGACACCTAAGGAGACATATTGGCAAGCAACCAAAAGGATTCTAAAGTATGTCAATGAGATAAAACTATATGGTATTTTGTATGCCACAACAGATGATTTCATGCTGGTTGGTCACACTGAAAATGATTGGCCACGAAGTGTCGATGACAAAAAAAGCACGTCGGGATATGTTTTCACTTGGGTTCTAGAGCCATGTCATGGGATTTCAAGAAGCAGCTAAAGGTTTCATTGTCAACAACATAAGCTAAATATGTCACCGCAACAACAACATCTTGTTAGGCAGTTTGAATGAGAAGGATGTTAAGGGATCTTCGCCATGACCAAGAGGGAACGACAACTATTTTCTCCAACAACACATCCACAATTGCATTGTCAAATAATTTTGTCTTTCACAAGAGGACCAAGCATATCGATGCTAAATATCATTCTATCAGAGAGTTGATTAACAATGATGAAATTGTGTTGCAGCACTGCAGGTTACAGGAACATTTTGGTGATATTTTCATAAAGCCATTGGCACATGAGAATTTTGGTTATCTCAGAGATTGTTTGGGAATTGTCAATGGCAAAAGTTTTTATTAAGGGGGAGTGTTGGAAATATTAATCCCAATGACTGCTTTAAATAGAGTGACAAACACCATGCATGTCCAGTCAACTACTGTACGGTTGTGATTTTGTTTGGAGGTGAAAAGATTGTAGTGAGGGAAGAAGTACATCGTTGACCATTCAACAACACAACAAAGAGTTTGAGGAATTTAATAAGTTTTGGTAAATAGATATGGGCAGACATTTATTCCGCGACTATTGCCCGCACTCCACAACACATGCAAGTTCATAAAACCAATTATTATGTAAAATCAACCATATTGCATATTAATTATTTTTTCATTCATGTATTAATGCCAAATTTGTATGTTGAGATAAATATGGATGTAAAAGTCATTTTCAATGTTGGGCAAGTTAGAGAGCGCCAGAGGATAAAATTCTGTGAGGTAGTGAGGAGAAAATTGGGGAGGAAATATTGGTGGGCATTTTAGAGTTTTACAAAATTTTACAGAGTTTTACAAACATTTGCTTCGTAACCCAGTAATGTGTAAATCACAGTAAGTCTTTTGTGTTTTTCACTTGGAGCAACAACCTTCATTTATCACACGAATGTATTTTCCTATGTTTTGAAATATAATACAAAGTATGCTATGTTGGGATGTGGTATTAAACCTTCATGAGTAAATTTACCGCAACCTTTTTTGTTTCTACTGTGTTTTGCCATGAGCTATTTCTTTTGTATTATTTAAGCCTCTATGTAGTGTGATATCTTTGTCTCCACATAAGACTTGCCTTTCTACAACTAAATAATGAGTCAGACTCCTCTGCCCCGATGAAATATTTTTTCTAACAAGTAACTCAATAAAGAGATTGCAGGGAATTCATAAGAAGCACCTTCATGTAATAGAAGACAAAGACTAAGAGGCAAAAAAAACGAAAAGTTATTTTTTAGTTAAGAAAAAACAGGCAACAAAGAACGAACACATGATCATGCCATGCTCTTAACCAAAATTGCGTGACCTTGACATTTTTCCCCTTTGCAACAGGTTATGCAAATAGGCCACAAGAGATCCTAGCCATTGCATATAATTAGCGGGATGCATGGGTTTCCCAACAACCACTCCACGAGGCGCAAAGTGCAGGTTGGGTGAATAATAACGGTGGAAAGAATTAACAATACCGTTTTTAGAATTGATGCTTCCAATTGAGAGAATATTTAGGGATTCCAATATTAATAACTTGATCCTCTTTCAAAATGTGTCTTTGCAGAATATCGATAAAAAAATTGAATAAATCAATTCGAGTAATTTCCGCAGCTATATCGTTTTTCTGCAGGTTCTGTATCTTGGTTACTTTAGTGTGATTCCAGGCCCTGAGAGAAAGTTCATTGATGGACATATCACACACATAGGCAAACAAAAGTAAAGCCTTTGCAGATATCAATCTCACATGCTCGTCTGGCTTCATTATTTTCTTAGCACATTCGAATTTTGTAACTTCCATAAATGAAATTTACTATTCTAAAAAGTCTATGTCTAAATCTCTAAAGACAATTTAAGTAAAATTCACCAAAAATTATGGCATGGAAAAAAACAATGATGTATAAGAATTAAATCATGCACACCTACATTGCTATGACTGTATTATGAAGTTTTGGGTAAACCATTCAATATTCAAACACCAAAAAACAACAACGTATGTTCATCAACAAATAACAGTTATATAGTTGTATTGCTAGTTACATGTAAAATATTTCGAGGTGTATGTTTTGCGGTAGCTCCAAGGATCATTGTTGTCGATGACATCTTAGTTATCAAATTACCATCCACTCAATCTACCTGATCAAGTGCCTCCTAGTCTACTACTGGTTTGGGTAGTGGGAAAAATTTCAATATGAATAGGTCGTTAATGGTGTAAATCACGTATTAGGTAGTGGGATGTTTGGTGAATCTATTGACAGATTACCAGATTGACAGGGAATTTTTAGGGTTAAACAGTGAGAGTCTACCAAAATTATCGTGCGTTTGGTTTTCAGCACATTAGTGCATGAATCCTTTTCTCTACAACCGAAGCATGAATAGAGCCACCCAAAGTGTGTTATATTTTTTCTTTGAGAAAATATAGTGTGAACGCAGTTAATAGGTACACGAATTCAATTTCCTTTGAATTTTCCTGTTATGAGGAAATTTCATACTAAATAGTTTTTGAGAGTGCGAAAAGTTTGAAGTTTTGCTTTTATTGCATAATAATCTGCTAACTGAGCAAAATAGGTTGATGCATAATGGAGAACATCAATGAGTAAATAATGAAACATAATGCATTTTATCAGACATATTTCGTGAAACTCTGCAAAAAAAGAAAAAAAAGGACATAATTTCTCTAGATATTCATTACAGATTGGCGAACTTGTTTCTACATGAATCTATAGAGAAATGGGGATTGCCCAAGTACCATTGACAGGAACACATATTCTCCAGTAGCTCAAAGGGGCATGGAAGCAAAACATATTTTTTAAATACATCACAAAAATTCAAAGCATGTGTTAGGTATGCACATGAAAACTATTCAATAAATATTGCAGTACCTCTATCTGTGTTTGCAGGACAACCATCAAATCTGTTGTTTCTCCCAATAAGCAGGAGGCATCCATCGATCTTCACAACTGCTTCATGCAATTGTTTACCACCCTCCTAACAACCGTAATATTAATGATGGAAAGAAGTCTGAAACATAATAATCATCCTCCCCTAATCACAGCAAACCTCTCCCATCCATCTAAACATGATTTTTATTCAGTGTGGCATCCTTCAGTCTATCTCGGAACCTCACCCTTCTCATGGTAGGAAATTTTATTGATAAACCCATGTGGGAAAGCTTCGTGTGGGCTTCCTTCCAGTGGCAAAGAAATGTCGGCTGCCAACATCATATTGCTAGAACCATTTAATTCATGGTTGAGTTTCTGGAGCGGATCGAAGGCTCAAAGAAGCTACTTCAAATAGAGGCATTGCAAGGTTGCGTTTAATCGATTTCTCGTCTCTGATTCACAACTAGGTTACACATCAGATGTGAATATTGCTTTTTTAGATACCCTGACACATATTCTTAACCATTATAATATTTGATTATTATATCTTTTAAAACTCATATATAAGTGTTTAAAATGTATATCCTTTAATAATCATATTTAAATATTTAAAATGTATACTGAAACATTATAATATTTGATTATTATATCTTTTAAAACTCATATATAAGTGTTTAAAATGTATATCCTTTAATAATCAGATATAAATATTTAAAATGTATACTGAAACATGATTCCAAACCCTATCAACCTTATATTGCTGGAACCTTTCATTTTTCTTCTATGCCTCTTGAGCCGAGCCGATCGAAGCCTGGGAGAAGCCACTACAAGTAGAGTCAGCAGAAAACCGACTCTGAAATACTGATGATATCTAATCCCAACAAAAAATCATACATTCTCCCAAAGCAATCCATGTTTTTTTAAACCAATTCAGATTAAACTAGAATCTGATGATGGCATGGATGCGGAATTCGGTGATTGGTACTAGATAGAATTTCGACCCCAATCTCTGAAGAGAATATTTCAAATTAACTGCGCACTAAGGGAATAGGTGGGATGAAGGGAATAGGTGGTATGAGATGCATTTTTTTTTAAAGCTAAACGCCTTATGGTGTAATTATAGTATACAACCTAGTTAGGTGGGTAAATATCTTTCTGGCAAGTATCTTCTTGGGAAGAGCCATTTTCAAAAAATTCTTTATAGCCATAGTTATATAGTAAATTGTTTTTTATTTATATTTTAGAAATAGCATAAAATGTAAAATTGGTTACAAAATATACAAAAATATATATTTGGTATATTATTGAAAGTAGTTGTTTTTTTTGTGCGTATTATTAAAACTAGAGATAGCTTTGATTAATTTAAATATGGATTTTTTATAATTATTTATAGGCTATATAATAAAAAAATACCACATTAAGATATTGGCTAAAATATACTATCTATCAATCTTCAATAACATTATTCAATAGTTATGTTTATAAAATATGACATCTCTTAAGTATGAATTTCAAAAGATCAAAAACAAAAAGATGAACGAGTGGTTAAACATTATTTATAATTATTCATATGTTATAATTAACAAAATACCACATTAAGATATGGACTAAAATAGATTATCTATCAACATTCAATAATAACATTATTCAATAGCTATGATTATAAAATATGTCATTTCTTAAGTATGAATTTCAAAAGATCAAAAGAAAAAATATAAGCTAGTTGCTAAACACCTTTATGTAATAGAAGTGTTCATAAATTGCAAAAACACCTATCTTACCAAATGTTGTTACTTTGAGTTAGCGCTACCACGCAGGTTCAATCATATATTTATAAACAATGTTCTACCCTCACTTATATCATGATACTCTTCTTCTTTCTTTGAATGCTGTTCAAATTTTGTTTCCACATTGATCCTCTAGGGACATTAACAGACAACCCCTGATTTCAATGAAACTTCCAAATCTAGGCCTCAAAATTCAATAGAAAAAATATTAACATGCTTGATCAATGGTTTTGGATTGAGTGAAAGGTATATTTTTGTTAAGGCCATGACAAAGAATTTCTATAATCAACACCACCAACATTGGGGTTGATATAGGGGTTGTTTCTCTTGATTAAATGTCAATCACAAACCCTCATAAATGATAGAATTCAATGAAAGGGTTGAAATCCCATTAGTCTTGAAATCCTAAAAATAATTAAGTTTGTTGAATTTTGAATGACATATGATATTCCACTTTCCTATATGAAGTCTGATGTGGCTGGAGCTATTGGAGTTTAAGCACAATTACACGATATGAGTGTAAAAGGTTCTAGACTATCGACATGCAAAACAAGAAATAAGACAAAATAAAATTAATAAAAAAATGAGCTAATAAACCAAAGAGGTCATCTTAAATACTCATTAAATCTAATGATATGTTATTGTTGAACGTGAATACAATATATAGACTATCTAGGAATTAAGTTAGGGGTTCCATATGTTTTCACTTAATATAACTTAAAAAACTCTTTCCCTAGCTAGAAATATATAAAAAGTGGATTGATTTGAAAGGAAGTGGAGTTAGAAATTAGTTATAGATAATTAATAACTCTCACTTGAAAAAATATAATTACTTAAACTTTGCTAAACTCCAAAATCAGACTAAAAGTTAATTAAGAATGGGAGAATAGGAAGAAATGATGATTAACTACTACAATATAGAGAGAAGGTGCTAGGAAGGCCTATGCATATGATAATTCGAATTAATGGAGTGTAGTTAGTCATATTATCCTCCAAACAATGTCCATCCAATGTCACATGTCATCATAGTTGGCACCCGAATAAATATAGACTTCATAATATAAAATCTTATAAATCATAGAGAATGTCTAGTAGTGGATTCTAGAAAGTTCTTAACCATCTTAGGTGCTCATGTGCAATAACTATGTAAAAGAAATCAATGAGTCTTGACCATTTACAACCATGTTAGGTACTCATGAAACAACTTATATGAGACTTAGTATGGGAAGAGTGAGATAACAAAACTTGTTTGATTTAATGTTTCTCTTGTTATGCATATATATCTATATGATTTTCCCATCCATATATTTTGTATTGAATATGATATGCATTTAAATGGTATATGTGATCTTCGTCGAGTAGATCAATTTAGATCTCAAATTTGTCAACATTTCTATTGATTTAAAGAGTTTCAAATTGGTATGTATGTTCTATTATGAGTAGCAAGGGTTAGATGTCTAGAGGAAAATTTGTGTGTCAACAAGATGTCTAGATTAGGTCCTTAATCAAACTCAAGGGTGACAAATAGATATAACTATGCTCCACCCTGCATTTCCCAAAAGGCTTTTAATATTACTCTCTCCATATGTTCCTTAAGCTTATTATGTTCAAATTTTTAAAATTGTGC
>APFE031073481.1:0-50292 GCA_000404065.3 Pinus taeda | reverse complement strand
TAATTCCACATTTAAAAAAAAAAAAAAAATCATGCTCGTATGATACTTCTTTTAATTTATCAGTTTAATTAAAATATTAGAAATTTCATAACTACTTTTGGTAAAAAATATAAACCTTTGATTTGTGACTATTACTAAGAATATTCTATTGATGTTAAATCACTATCAACCACATAATAATTATTTAAAATTATAGACGCCTTGTTCCAACGTAAAGATATGTATCTATGTAATTACACATGTCAAGCTTATTATAAATTATTATTTGAATATTTTCTTAACCTTGATGCACTCATATCTTAATTAGGGTAACCTTGATACAAATCAATGATGGGCAAAGAAGACTATACTATATTGTGACAATTTAGTTTTTTTGAATGTCCTTTAAACTATGAGACTTTTCATTGAAATGATTTTCCTAGAAATTGATGTTATTTAATGGTTTGTTGTTTATTTATTTATTTGCAACCATTCTATTCTAAACTTGACTCCACTATTATTTCATTGATCACAGTAGGAAGCGTATTATTCACCCTTGGTTCCTTGCATTTGTATGAGTTTGATCACATTGTATTGAAAATGATATGGACAAGATAATTTGATCTAACAATTTGTTTGAATGCAAGTTTGTGCATAATAAAAACTTGTTGAGAAAAATATAAGAAAAACTAGACATGAAATAGATATTGAGCTTGAAACATCTACATTTTGGCCTAGAACAATTTTGAGTCACTTAGATACTTAGACATACTGACATATAATGGTAAGATACGTATTTGTTTTCTAACCTAAAATACTAGGATTGGTATATGGTTAAAATTGACTTGGAAAATAAATAAGACAACACTTAAAGATAGATTTCCCATTCATAACCTACAAATCCATGGCATTTTCTCAAGGTCCATATCATTTCCTAAAGGTATCATTATATTCAAGGTATTTTTATATAAAAAACATTATTTAATAATTTGTGATACTATATAATAAGATGCCTCATCATATAAGGCATCATAGGGGTTGGAATACTAACTAATATAAACTTATGTGGCAATTGTAATCCTTGAGTGGATAGTGTAGCCTCAACTTTGTGCAAATAACTATTCAACATGGAGTAAAGGAAGTAAACTCTATGATATATTCTATTTATTTGGTTATTAAATAATATATTTATATTTAGTTATTAAATAATACATTAATTTTATTTCATGTAAATTTATCAAGGAAAGAAATATGCATCCAAAGCGTTGTCATTACATTAGCTGAATTGGAAAAATACTTATAATTTGGAGGCTTTAACACCAATATTACGCAATGTGAAATCTTTTTTTCACTATCACTAAATATTCACTTGTAAACATTTTGTCATTCATATTGTGTGTCCATGAACTTCCAAAAAATCAAATCTATTAAGTCCATTGTAATACCCAAAGCATATTTTTTTTTACATATGCAGCGGAAAATATCAGGTTCGACCTTCAACCATCTATGATTATTGATATTGTATGTGGTTAGTCCTTATCAAATTCCAAATTTTCTAGTAAAGGTTGTCAATGTTAAAAATATCAAGATCAGATACCTGCAATGTCGTAGAATAATAATAGAAGACATGCTTATATTGGGTACAAAACATAGAAAAAGAGTGTTTCCACATCGTATAGGATATTACCTTGGTATGTATGGTATGATAAATTTTTCTGCTAACGAAAAAAGTAGCCCACTAACTTCCAATACCATAAGGATATAAGAGAGCACAATCCGATGTTCAAACATGTTCATCGAGACATGATAAATTGAATCTATAGATTTGATTTTCATCGTAAGGAATTGTCTATCTTATCCGCCGATCAATGTAGCTCTACAACAAAATTTATCTATACAAGAAAATCTCATGCCCTCTAATCAAACATTTGAAGTATCATCATAGTTAGATTTCATTTTATCTCTTTCTATTGAAATATCAATGACTTTTCACTGTAGATGTTGAACAAATTTCACAGCTTCCTGGAGCTAGTCTAACACTCCATGTTTTCCCTAGTACGAGAGAGAACTTCCATGAAAATAAAACCTTAGTGAGTACTATTGACGTCTCTAATGGAGAAAACCCTTGGAGAAAACCCTTGTGATTGGTCAAAGAAATAAATACCTAAAAAATTTCACCCGAGAGAAAAGATTTGAGAATTGAAAGGAGAGAATTCATGTGTTTACGCCATTATTTTTCAGTCATTTTGTGCTTCCTTTTGTCATATGGAACTGAACCTCGAAACTGACCATCATTTGGATGACTAGAACAACAGAATATGGGCTTTAAATAAGATTTGAAAAACCATAATGACTTGTTTTGGTTGCAGAGTTGCAGCCATCGACCAAATTACATATGGAGGGGTCGTGTGTTGATATTTCAAAGCATACATCACACACAACAAATTTATACTCAGAGACTTAGACGACAATAGAAAATAATAATTCAAGAGACAGACAAATGGAGAGACAACAAGATTACTCAATCAGAAACAACGAAATAGATAAAACAATCACTGGAGAATAGAAATCACTTTGGATTACATAACAAGCCTGAACCTTGGCTTTTTTTCCTTGGCCAGATAAATTACAAATTTATAGAGGCTGAAGAAGGATCTAGAATCCTGCATGCGTTCTAATGGAGATCTAGAAACTAATGGCAGTGTAGAAGGATCTAGAATCCTTCATGAATTCGGTTTCACACTTAACATTCTCCCACTTGAAGCAGAATAAGAGTCATGAATCAAGTCACACCGAGTCCTACCATGCCTCTACATAACTCATGTTTATTTTGTGGTAGACTCTTAGTGAGCATATCAGCAGGGTTCCTATCTGTATGAATCTTTTCCAAGATAATTGTTCTTCCTCTAACACATGTCAGATCCAATGGTACCTTAAGTTAATGTGCTTGGCTTTCGAATGAAATGTTGGGTTTTTCACCAAGTGAATGGCACTCTGACTATCACAATATAACACATACTTGTCCTTATTTATTCCTATCTCTCCTAGGAATCGATGCATCCACAACATCTCTTTACAAGCTTTTGTTGCAGCTATGTACTCTGCTTTTGTCATAGAGAGGACTACTATTCTTTGTAGCCTTGACACCCAATATACTACTACACCTACAAATGTATAAAAATAACCTGTAGTGGACTTTTTGGTTTCCATATCTCCAGCCATATCTGCATATGTAAATCCTTCAAGAATAGTCTTATTATGACCAAGACATAAACCATAATGACTAGTACCCTTGAGATACCTCAAAATCCATTTTACCGCTTGCCAATATTGTTTTCCTGGATTAGCAAGGAACCTGCTCACTACTCCCACTGAATATGCAATGTCTGGTCATGGGCATACCATGGCATAGATCAAATTGCAAAGTGTTAAGGCATAAGGAATCCTATTCATCTCTTCCTTCTCCTTGTCATCACTAGGACATAATTCAGTACTCAGCTTGAAGTGAGCTACAAGGGGTGCACCATTTGGCTTGGCACCCTTCATATTAAACCTATCAAGCACCTTCTTGATATATTTTTCTTGTGATAGCCACAACATTTTGTTTTTTCTATCACGCATAATCCACATGCCCAATATCTGTTGTGCTAGTCCCAAATCCTTCATTGCAAATTTTCTACCCAAATCTTTCTTCAACCTATTGATCTTATTCTTATCATGCCCAACAATCAACATGTCATCCACATATAACAATAATATGATATACTTTCATTGATCATACCTCTTGATATAGACACAATGGTCAGCTTCCAACCTCCGAAAACCATGTTCTGATATGAATAAATCAAATTTCTTGTACCATTGTCGAGGTGCCTCTTTCAACCCATACAGACTCTTCTTCAACCTACAAAAAAGGCCTTCTTTGCCTTTCTCTATGAAGCCTTCTGGCTTCTCTATATAAATTTCTTCCTCCAATTCACCATGAAGGAAATCAGTTCTTGCATCTAATTGTTCACATTCTAAGTCTAAAGCAGCAACTAGACCAAGAATGACTCTAATGGATGATGTTTTAACAACATGTGAGAAACTTTCAGTGAAGTCAATACCTTTGTTTTGGGAAAAACCTTTCAACACCAGCCTTGCTTTATACCTCTCCTTATTTTTGTCACCTTCATGCTTAATCCTGTAAACCCATTTGTTTTGTAGAGCCTTTCTACCTTTTGGGAGGTTTACCAACTCCCAAGTTTTATTTTCCAGTAAAGAGTTCATTTCTTCTTCCTTTGCTTTCTTCCATTCTTCATTGTGCTCAACTTTACAGGCTTCTTGAAAACAATTAGGCTCACCTTCATCAGTCAAAAAAATATAGTTTGAAGGAGGATACCTTTGTGAAGGCTTATGAGGCCTATAAGATATGCGAACCAACTGTGGTGGTGCATTATCAGGTTGAATCTCCTGTAAAGGTTCCTGCAAGCTTCCTTCTTCTTGTTGTTCATCATTTTCCACTTGTTGTTCTTCATGCTCCTGAATTTATTGTTCATTTTCTTGTATTGGTGGTATGTTTTCCTGCTTCTCTTCAAACCTGTCAATAACCTTCTTGACCTCCAACTCACATACAATCCTCTTGAACATTTCTAACTCATTAAATATAACATCCTTACCTCTAATAATTTTATGTTTGACTGAATCCCATAGATGATAACCAAAATCTTCATCCGCATATCCCAAAAAAATGCATTTCATAGATTTATCATCTAGCTTAGTTCTATTTTCTTTGGGAATATATACAAATGCTTCACATCCAAAGATTTTCAAGTGAGAATAATTCAAATTCTTACCAGTCCAAACTTCTTTAGGGATACCCCCATCCAAGGCTTTAGTTGGAGATCTATTTATGAGGTAGCAAGCAGTCCTGACTGCTTCAGCCCAAAAGTTCTTCTCGAAACTGGAATTAGACAACATACTTTGCACCTTTTCCATAATGGTGTGATTCATCCTTTCTGTGACACCATTTTGTTGAGGAGTACCAAGCATAGCCTTCTCATGATTTATGCCAAACCTATTACAATATTCCTTAAATGCATTTGAGAAATATTCTCCACCATTATCTGTTTTTAAACACTTCAGCAATTTGTTAGTCTCTCTTTCAACAGCAACATGGAATTTTTGAAATATTCCAAACACTTCACTTTTACTTTCCATAGGATATGCCCAAACCTTCCCGGATGCATCATCTATAAATGTTAAAAAATATGATGCTCCTCCTAATGATTTGATGATAACAAATTTTTATTTTTTTCATGGCCACCTCTATGGAATGAAACCCTTCTTTGTCTACCATATATACAGTGCTCACAAAGATCAAGATGATAGGATTTCAAACCTCGCAATAGATTTTTATCAACAAGGATTTTTAAGCCCTTCTCGCTCATGTGACCCAAATGATTATCCCACAGATCTGTTGAATTTCCTTCTTTTGTGACACCAGCCAAATCTGTTTTTCCTATCAGTGGCTTCAATGTGTATAATGTTCATGTCTTGGGTCCTTCGGCCATGACCAATTCTCCTTTGCTAATTTTCTAGCCTCATTTTCCAAAGCTTTTGGAATAGCCTTCATCATCCAGTCATCCCATAGAGATTAAACTCATGTGCGTTTCTGGTACATGCCTGACCCGTTTCAACAAGATATCTTATCCATCTTTCATCTTGATCTAGACATCCCCCACTCCAACAATATTCCAAAATTGATTATTCCCCAAATGCACTCTACCATAATCACTAGGATTATATGAAACAAAATTATCTTTGCATGGGGTTACATGGTGAGATGCCCAAGAGTCAAGGATCCAATAAAAAATACTACTAGATGTATATACACATGCATCCTCTACTGAAACAATAAACAACATATCACCAACTGTGGCTGTAGCAGTAGTCTCACCTTCATTTGTGTTCGATGACTTGTGATTCGTACTAAATGGTCTCTAATTCTTTTGTCCTTTCTTCCAGAATTGACATTCTTTCTTCATGTGCCCACGTTTTCCACAATGAAAGTAGATGATCCTACTTCTCCTTGATTTTGATCAACCTCTCGATCTTGATCACCCTTGCCAGCCTCGATCCATTCTCCTATCGTGATCAGCTAGAGCTAGAGCTTCTCCTCCCTAGTTTTCCGCAATTGACTTGCATCGTAGCTCCTCATTCATTAAACTACTGCTAACATCACCAAACTTCAATTTCCCTGTAGTTGCTGAAGTTCTCATAGTTACAATTAAATTTTCCTCGCTGTCTGGCATAGAACACATTAGCAAAATGGCTATACTTTCATCACCTAAAATGATTTTAATAGAGGCAAGCTGATTAGTAATAATATTAAATGCATTCAAGAGCTCAACTACTGAAGCACCCTCTTTCATCTTGAGATTATAAAGCTTCTTCATTAAGAACACTTTGTTTGATGTTGTGTTCTTCTCATATAGATCATGGAGCTTCTTCCATAGTCCTTCTACCATCTTTTCTCTAGACACATTGAAATACACATTCTTTGCTGAATATTGGCGAATTGTTTCAATCGCCTTTTTATCTAGCTTATTCCATTCTTCATTTGTCATTTTTGAGGGTTTCTTTGTTGTTCCCTCAATCTTCAAATACTAATCATTCAAAATCAGTATATCCTCCATCTATGATTTCCATAGGGAAAAATTAGCCTCACTCAACTTCTCCATATCTGTAAATGTTGTCTCCATTTTGAATATATTGATGCCCAAAAACAAAAACTCCACTTAAAAATAAAACTTTAATTATTACTCTTTAAAATTTAGTAATAATGACCTTCCTCCTTTTAAAATACCCTTTTCAAAATTCCTGCTCCTTTTTAAAATATGCTTTTCAAAATTCCAACATATAATATGCTTCATAATAAATAAAAAACATATATAATGTTTTAACCTTTTCACATTTCACATATACATATGTTGGTTTGAGAAAAATCTTGACGTATACGTGCAAGCTTGATGTAAAAAAAAACTTACAAACATTGTGTTTCAACTCCAAACTCCACAGATCTCCACGTTTCAAACTCCATCAACACATTTCAACATAGATCCACGACCTTTTTTTTGTTACAGCAGCTGTCTATTAGTTCCACCGTTCCTCATCTATTTCCTAGAGATATCCTTTAACAGCTCCAGAGGTAACACTCACCGTTTTAATGAACTCTGCCAGAGTAAGGTGATGGCACAAAGAAGCTTCCACAGTGGATATTCGACCCCAGCTCTGATATTAATTGATAGTTCAGAGCATACATCACACATAGCAGATTTATACTCAGAGACTTAGATGACAATAGAAAAGAATAATTTCAGAGATAGACAAATGGAGAAACAACAAGATTACTCAATCAGAAAGAGAGGAATAGATAAAACAATCATTGGAGAATATAAATCACTTTGCATTACATAACAAGCTTGGACCTTGGCTTGCTTTCCTTGGCCAAAGAAATTACAAATTTATAGAGGCTGAAGAAGTATCTAGAATCCTGCATGTGTTCTAGATGGAGATCTAAAAACTAATGGCAGTGTAGAAGGATCTAGAATCCTGCATGAATTTGGCTTCACACTTAACACTGTTGGCATCTATGATGCTACGCTTCTCGTGGGCTTGCTTCCAATGCCAGACAAATGACCGTTGCGAGCCTTATATCGATGGAACTTTTCATCTTGTTGCTATGCCTCTTGAATCGATTGAACACTTGGAGAAGCCACTGCAGGTAGCCGCTACATGTAGACCCAACGGAAACTCGACTCTAAAATGCTCATGGTCTCTGATCCCAGCAGACAATCCTAGATTCTCCCAAAACATTCTGAAACCAATTCAAATTAAACTGGAATTTGATCATGGCCCCTATGTGAAAATTCGGTGATTAGTGATGGGTTGGATGTGAAAATTCATAATTGATTAATACCGTCTGCAATCTCATGACAAAGAATATTTTAATTTTCTAACACTAAAATTAATCATGCATCAAGGAAATAGGTTACATTAGAGGGAGTTATTTTCAAAGAAGAACCTCTTATGGTGTAAAAATATGTGTTCAAAAATCTAATCATCCTAAAAATTAGTATGGAATCATACTAAATACTTATGTGGAGTCATAATAAATCCGGAATGATTTTGACAACATATACTATTTAGGCTATAATTTAAATGTACCAAACATTTGAAAACTCAAGCCCCAAAAATCATTATAATATTAAAAAAATATGACCGCTATTAATGGAAAAAAAATTGTCATTAAAGTGCACCCAATTCAATATCAACTCCTTAGGTTTGTTAGTTCCTTTTAAATAATTAGCCTATGTTATAAAAATAAACTACAATTTGTGACGCAAGAATTACATGACATTAACCAACATCTTTCGATTTGGATATCCGTGGGATTAGAGACTTAGAAAAATTATTCATATTATTTAATGATAAGAACGTTTTCATTTATAAATAAATTTTAATTAATTATAATTTTTTCAATACTTATTTTTTTTTTTTCATTACATTATTTTTTTTGAAGGAATAGATTTTTATAGTTATTCTATTTTTTATTCCATACAATTCAATGTGAACTTTTTAACTGCTATATATTTATTTACATTAAAATTTATATTAATTAATTTATTATATTTTTAATTAAAAAATTTATCAATAAATTTTTAATGTTTTTTTAAGCTATTGCAGGACTATATTTTCATATGTTCCAACATCATTATCGCATCAAAAAAAATTTCTTAATAAACACTAAATCACTATATCCAAAACCCTATTACTAATAAATTATACTTATATAGGAATATATTTTAAAAAAATTGAAGTTTCATATTTTTTTAACTGATTCTAATAATTTCTTTATCTTTTCTACAGATCATTTAAAATAATATATATATATATATATACTTTATATATACTTATATATCTAATTTAAAAATTTAATTTAAAAATGATATATGTAGGTACACAAAAATATCTTAGAAAATAGAAATATTAGATAAGGCCACTGTCGCATTTGAGAAATGAGGAAAAGATTTGAAATTATCATAATGTATTTAAAATAATAAAGTTTAAATTTAACATTTAAATGATATTACTTTTATATTTTTTTATATAAATATATAATCAACACAAATTAATTATAAATTTAATTAGGTAAAGTTTTTAAGTTATAGGTTTTGGATGGAAAATAATAAGTGTGTATTTTTAAAGTAATTTAAATATTAAATTAATTGTTCAATTCCTCGTTTTAATAAAATATTATCTTTAACCATTATATAACCTCACCAAAATCTAGTTCACAAAATAATATATATAAATTATCAATCAAAATATTATAAAAAATACAGATATTTAGACCTAGGGAGCAGAGCTATTACGGTTTGGAAGATACAAATATGGAAGGCAATATATGTTTGGAAGAATAGAAGGGTGTGAAATTTTTGGGAAGGGGGATCATTTGGAACGGTGTTTCTCGTTATTGATGAGAAATGTGATGGGATATCCTTACCACTTAAAGTGATAAGCAAATCGCTAAAAAAATACAAGGGTTTGCTGAGAGAAAAAGGCTCATCTTCAAATTCATAATTCTTGTATTTAATGTCAAATGAAGACTGATCAACGACAACTTCTCATTTAGTGGTTAGAATAAATTTAAAATTACATAGAAATAAATTTAAAAATGGAAAAATAAACGAATTCACTATAGTGGGGTGTAGATTGGGAAAATGTTCATAACCTTTAAAAATTTAATGTTTAAAAAAAAATATTAAAATCAATTAGGAATTAGGTGGTTAAATTAAAAATGAATTATATATTTTTTTAAATATTAAATTTTATATATATAAATCATTTTAGTAAATAATAAAAATGGATGAATATTATCGTAATAAGTAATTAAAAAATTTTATCTTATTTTTATTGTGGATATAGGAATTTCAACATTAAACATTAAAATTGTTATATTAAAAAAAAAAAAAAAGTTTATTATTAAAATTTCTAAAAGTATAAATATGATTGAGAGCAAATTTGGATTAGAATAATTTTTAATAGAAAATTTATCAAATACTAATAGGGATTTCATATCAAGATGTAAAACCCTTTTTTAGAGCACAAAATTTGAAGAAATGTTTGCAACTTGAGAGATTTGATCCTTGTGGATGCTTAATGACTCTAGGGTTAAGATATATTTATTATGGTTTTGTTAATGGATGATCACACAAAATTTATAGTTTACCAACATTATGTATTTGTGTAAGATTAGTTTTATTGTTTACATTTTACTCACATTTTTTTGTTGCTTGAAAATATACAGAATTATCAAGAATGATCAATTTCAACCTATGGTCTTTCATGTCTAATCTAAAGCATAGTGACACAATTTGTAGACAATCAAAATTGTATATATGTATATGATTGAAATGAATCTAATCATTTTAAATTTACCTAGTTTCCTTGGTTTATGAGAAACATAGATAGTATTGCTCATCAGTATATTTCAAGAGCTATATAAGGAATAGAATGAAAAGGAATGAAGTGAACCAATGAACATACACTTAAATTAACGCATTGATCTCATTGTACACTTAAATTTGTATTTCAACTCCTATGCAAAATTAAAATTTTCAATTTATATTAAAAAAATGTTGATTGAGACTTCTATTTCCTCAAAATATCATCTCACAAAACTAGAAATTAATGTTTAGACTTAGTGCTATCAAGGGAAACTAGAAATGTTGATAATTGACAAAGGTATAGGTTTACCAAAATCCAAATATGGCTATTGTTAAATACAGAAATTCTAAAAGAAGCAAGTCTACTGAAAGTAAACTACATAGTCCAAGGGGCTAGATGAAACATCAAGTACCTCATGAAGTAATTAGGGCTAGATCATGCGTTCTTGTAGCTATTTGGGTTGGTTCAAGCTTTAGGACACACTTAAGATGACTCCATATGACTTCCTTTTCAGTTAAGAAACAAAATTTTGTGATACAAAAATACATACAAAAAGTTACACAATAAAAAATAAGATATAATTGATTATAATAAAATTCTCAAACATGATTTTAATACTTGAACTTGACTATATTCAATTTCTTAATTTCAAAAATTATATATTTTATTTTATTAGTTTTAAAAAATAGAAATTAATATTTTAATATGTTGATCTTTCGATTTTATTAATTAAATTATTTAAAAAATTCATTTTTAAAAATTATTATTCATAAATATTGTTCGAAAACTGAAAGAAAGGAAATGAATTAAATTAACCAGCAACTCATAGGTGAGCAAGTTGTGCCTGGAGACTACAAAAACTAGAGCATACACTCTCATATTCAATTAACAAAGGATGAGACAATAAATACATCTCAAAAGAATAGGGAGGTGAGAAGAAAATCCTACAACCTATAACTAATCCTAACTTAACGAGTTACGTTACAACCACGTAACCATTTCTCCATTAATACAATATAATATTAATTATTTTAAACTCTCCCGCTTAATGGAGAAAGGATTATCCTAAAGTACTAACATCGCCCTAAACAATTCAAACTTCATTTTCCAATTAGGCTTTGTAAAAATAGCAGTCGTATTGTCACATGTTTTATAGTGTTCAATAAAAATTTCTTTTGAATCGACCTTTTTTCTTGCAAAGTGAAACTGAGTATCTATGTGTTTCGTGTTCTTATGACACACTAGATTGTTCGCCATCTTAATGGAACTCTAGTTGTCACAATTGATGATGGTCACTTCTTTCTTATCTTCTCCAGCATCATGGAGAAGCCTCCTCAACCAAATAACTTCATATGTTGTTGCGCATTATGCTTGCTACTCGCCTTCAGCTGAAGATAAAGACACATTTTTCTAACTTTTACTCCTCCATGCTCTAAACCTAGATCCAACACTAAATGCATAAACCATGATAGATCATCATTCATCCAAGTTACCTGCCCAATCAGAGTCTGAAAAAACTGCTATAGTGACATAAGATGTATCAGTGTATAAAATACAATAATCACTAGTACCATGAAGATACTTCAGTACACTCTTTGCTACAACCCAATGAATTCCAAGAGGTTTAGCCATAAATTGGCTCAAGTCAATAATAGAGTATGCTAATTGTAATCTAATTGTAGTCAAATATATCAGACTACCAACTATCTTCCTTTACAAAGTAGTTTTGACCTCCTTAGAGTCATCATCTCTACAAAATTTTAGGTTCTGTTGCAAAGGTATTGATGTTGTCTTACATTGTTCCATTCTAAACTTTTTGAGCAGCCCTTTGACATACTTACTTGAGTAAGGAAAGTCTTCCTGGATTCTCCCCATACTTCTAGACCTAGATAGTAATGTAAACTTCTAAGGTCTTTCATCTAAAAAAATTGTGACATCTGTAATTTGATTTCTTTGATTAATGCATCTGCATTACCTATTATAATCATGTCATCCACATACAAGGAAATCAAAATTATCTACCCTTGTTCATCATACATGGTATGTTGATTTCGATCATTCTTACTCCTATGGGAACCATGCTGTAAGAAAAATGAATTAATCCTCTCGTACCGAGACCTGGGTTCCTATTTTAAATAATAAAGGGCCTTTTTCAATCTACAAAGAAAATGCTCCTGCTCTTGTTTAACAAACCCTTCAAGCTGAATTTAATAATTTGCTTACTTTAAATCAACATTTAGAAATGCATACTTAACATCTAACTGGTGCAACTTCCACTGATGTTTTGTACCTACAAAAATTAACATTCTAATAGTATTCAACTTGGCTACTGGAACAATGGTTTCTTCATAGTCAATTCACTCTTTCCATGAATAACCCTTAGCTACCAGTCTAGCTTTAAACTTTTCTATACTCCCATCTGCATTAAATTTAGGTTTATAAATCCACTTGCAACCTATGGGACTTTTTCATTCAAGAAATTCAACTAGTTTCCAAGTATTATTTATGATTATAGATTCAAATTCTTCATTCATTTTGACCCTCCACTCATGAGATTGACTAGCTTCTTTATAATTTGTGGGCTTTATAGCATTTAAAATGTTTGACATTAAAGCATAGTCTTTCAATCTGACGGGTAGTTGAGTCTGCCTACCTGATCTTCTCGTTAATGGACTCACCTCAAATATGTCTACATCTAACCTTATCAGGCTCGACTTACTGATTACATCACGTATCTCTTCCTCTTTCTCCTACTGTTGTTGTTGCTATTGCATGTCCTCACTGATTTCTTCCATCAACAATGGAATATGCCACTCTTCAAGTATATTCTCGTTATTTCCTTCCTTAGTCTACTCATGAAATAGAACATCTCGACTCGCAAAAAAAATATGATTCAAAGGATTAGACAACTTATAAGCTTTAAACTTAGTGCAACATCATACAAAGATGAATTTTGTGGCCTTAGTATCTAACTTCTTCCTATCATCCTTGGGAATATGGGAAAATCATTTTGACCCAAAAAATTTTAAATGATTCATTGCAGACTTACATCCATAAAATGCTTCAAAATATTTTTTAAAATTGAGACATTTAGTTGGACTCCTATTTTTCAAGTATACTACAGTGTTAATGGCTTCAGCCCAAAAACCATTAGATAGACCCTTCCCTTGAAGCATACTTTGTGTGCACTCCACAAGGGGTCTGTTCTTGCGTTCTGCAACTCCATTCTACTACGGAGTGTGAGGTATTGTGAACTGTTGAATAATCCCGTGATTCCTACAAAATTTCATGAAATCTCCCGACTTGTATTCTCCCCCTTGATCAGAGCATAGAATATTAATGAATATCCATGTTTGCTTCTCCATCATATTCTTTAATTCTTTAAAGTATTGAAATTTTTTAGTCTTCTTTCTAATAAAATATACCCAAGAGAGTCTACTAAAATCATCAGTAAAGAGTAGAAAATAATATGCACCACCTAGCGACCTAGTCTGCATAGGTCCGCATATATTTGTATGCACAAGCTCTAGAATATCTCTTTTCTTCCTATGAGAATTCAAAGGAAACTCTTCCTTGTGCATTTTCCCTAATGCACATACATCATAATCTAAATGAACATTCTAAAAAGAAGGTAGTTCATCAACAATACCTTTTATTTGTAGCAACATGAGATCTTGTAGGTTAAGATGCCTAAATCTTTGATTCCAAAGATTCTTGGTTGTCACTCCTGTTGAATCCAGAGATTGGTGTGGCATGCTCTTGATGTTCAACCTATACAGGTCTCCTACACACACTCCTGATGAAACTGGTTCCTTGTTTATGTTCTTTATGACATCATATGATCTAAAGAATTCAACTTGCAACTCCTCATTTGCTATTATTGAAACAAAGATCAACTTCTTCTTGATCCTTGGTACATATATAGCATTTTTAATATATATGATATTACCATCAGGCAACATTATCGAAATATCATTGTACCCCTTGATCTGATAACCTCTGTCATCACTTAGATATATGTTAGCTCCAGAAGTAGTTTCTTTAAAAAATTTGAACCAATTCATATTACCTGTCATATGTTATGATGCACATGAATCTACGAACCATATTTCAGTCTCATCCTCCTCAAGAGCTGAAAGAGCATAATCATCTAGGAATAATCGAAGATCATGGCTATGACCTTCATCAAGAAAGTGCCTTGTGTGCTTGTTCTATTTATTTCAAGACTCATCTTCCTATTTCTTAAAACAAAACTTAGCTAAATTACTGGTCTTTCCATAGTAAAAGAATTTAATGTTAGATTTGTTACCATTTTTACTTGGAGACATACCTCTAAATGGTCTCTTCTGAAAAATGCCACTGCATTTCTATGCCTATGGCTGTTTCCCTTTGTATAACTTCTTCTTTGCCATCAGAGTAAGATCGACACTCTGTGGTCTCAAATCCTGTCGCCGCTCTTCTTCCTGTATCATGATTCCTATTAGTTCTTAAAATGCAAGGGCTTTCTCCCTTGTAGAGAAGCTTGTGGTGAACATCTGGTATTCATTTTTCATCCTGTTCAATGTGATTGTGACAATATCATAATTAGACACCTTCTCCCCGATGTCACCCAATATGTCCTTCAGGTCATTGACCCGTGCAATGAATCCAACAACACATTCATTCTCCTCCATCCTCATGGAAAACAACTTGCCTTTGAGCGACAAGACGTGATTGGTGTTGTGCGTCTCGTATAGGTTCTTGATTGTATTCCATATCTCGTTGGACAATTTACAGTCTCCGATATGTGGGATAATATTTTCTTTAACGCACATCTTCAATAAGACTTTTGCCTTATTCTCCCTGTTATCCCAATCTTGTATTAGTGCTTCCGTATCACCTGCTGAAATGGTCAGTTTCAGCTCATCACCGTTGATGATGGAACATGCGCTCGATCTCCCAAGGAACATTGGTAGCTTGAATTTCCAATTGGTATAATTGGTCTCATTGAGTTCGTTAGTCTAATTGAGATAATATTCTGTAAAATTGTTCATTTTCGGCTGATCAAATTCCAAATCCCACGATCTTCAGTCGATTCTAACCAAGTGAAAAATTACAAGCTACAGTAAAAAAAAATCTCAAAACATACCAGAACCTTTCAAATGATAATAGATCTGTCTGATCTGACACTAATCTACCCAATCTACCCCCGATCTAGTCCATCTTCCACCAATCTACAACAATTTCTGTGTCTGCAACTCAAAAACGCCACCAAACTAACCAAATCTTAAGGTCAAAACCATAAAAACACACCATCACCCTTTCTTACTGAAAAACACAATTTATGGGGGCAATGAACAAAATTGCTTGGAGGCAAGGTCACATCATCGTGGGTTCTACCTTCATATTTGTAATGATTATCGCTTTTGTTAGGCCAGAAACCGCGATGACCGCTTTGTGCTTAGTTGGAGGTATGTTGAGACCTGTGAGAAAAATAAATTTCTCCTGTCAGTAAGGTATGTCACTCCCGACCACCTAGACTCTGAAAATGTGAGCACTGAGGCTCCTCTATTTCCACTAGCGCACTGTAGCCACTAGGGCTCTAATGTAGCTAATAAGGTTTTGTAGGTAAATCAGGCTCACGTGATATGAGCGCCGATACCAAGTTAGAAAAACTGGAGAGAAAAGAAATGAATTAAATTAACTAGAAACTCACAAGTGAGCAAGCTACACCTGGAGACTGCACAAACTGGAGCGTATACTCTCATATTCAATTAACCAAAGATGAGACAATAAATACATATGAAAAGAATAGGAAGGGGTGAGAACAAACTCCTACAACCTAGGAACTAATCCTAACTTAAGGAGTTATGTTACAACCATGTAACCATTTCTCCATTAATACAATGTAATATTAATTATTTTCAACTGTTAAATAAACATTACATAAGAAAAAACCATTATCTATAATTATAAAAAAAAATCTTCGAGAAATTCTATCGTGAGATAATAAATTAATATCTTAACACAAATAAATTAAGATATTAACACAAAATATTCAAGTTATGGTTTAGAAAAAGGGTAACACAACATTATAAAAAGAACATGGTTTTTCGAGTTATATATATTTTTTGTAAATAAAAGCTATATATTTTGGAAGGGAGCTCAATTTCCTATGTTTCCTCCATTTATGGTAGATGGCCTAATAAATTTTGGATTTACGTCAAATTTCTTTCGGTTTATTGAGAGGGGTGATATCCTCCCTACTCTAAGATTAATTCTTCAAAGTGACATATTGGCATTTTCACGAGTATATTATTGTATTAAGCCATGAAGAATCTAATTTTCCTTAGGTATCATCTTTGGCTAACTGCTATGTGATGTTCTCATTTAGTTAAAATTAAAATGATTAATAACTTTTACCTAATTAGAAATTTGGAAAGGTAAACAATAAAATATGCATTGTTTGGATCCTATACTTTTTATGCACCATCCTAGCTACTACAATCTCCTCCTTGCTAGAAAAAAAAATGATATTTCTTTTTGTAGTACTTTTGTATCAGTTCTCTAATATGATTGTCTATAAAAATTTCCTTTAAATGAAAATCTTTTCTCTCTAATTAATCAGTGTGCACACATGCGTATACCCTTGAACAATGCCTAGTTTTTCATAATATCTTATAAAAGTCTCTTCACTCCTTTTTCTTCTTATTCAAATATCCTATGACACAGTTCTTCTATCTCATTACCATTTTCTATACCTTTCATATTTTTATCCAAAACTCTCTAGCTTTCTCATACTTGAAGCATTAGCTTGATCATCACTCATCTCCTTTCCCTTATATCAACAATTTCTCTAGTTTCTCGCATTTGGTTCATTTTTTGCTAAATAGTTGTTTCATCTCTATGTGTGGCTCATTAAACTCAATCTTATGATTCTATGCCATACATGGCATCTCAGCATTTAGATATTTAGCCTCACCTATGTCATACTAATCAATCCCTCTTTTCTATGTATTATTTCATATTTCCATTAATGATGGACTATAAAACATCATTTATTATTCCAACAAAAATGTTCTAACCCAACTAAGAACCTTGTACAACAATATTCTTTAGGAAAGAAGCCCTACCATTCCCATCTAAAATTAATTCTCAATAATGGCATGTTCATTTCTCAACAAATCTATTATTGTATGAAGATTTATAATTAATAATATTTCTCAAAATGCTTATTTCACCAAAAAAATAAACATAAATCTGCTAACCCAACTAAAATTAATTCTCGCAAATAACATGCCCATTTCTCAACAAATATATTATTATATCAAAATTTATAATTAGTAATATTTCTCAAAATATTTATTTCACCATAAAAATAAACATGTTAAAAGAAAAACACAAAACAAACTAAACATGAAAACAAATAAAAGGAAAAAAAGAAAACAAACTAAAATGTTACATAGAAAAGTATTATTTTGCAGCAAACCACCATTCTAAATACCTTGCAATGGAATTCCTTCCTATAGAGTAGCTCGAAACTATATTAACTTAGTGTTTGAAGCATTTACTTTAATAAAATAAAATATAAAATATCAATTCTTCTTAATAAGACCAATAAGGAGGTTATGTGTAGTTCATTCAATTCTTAATATAAAATTAAAATGTAACATTTAAAAATATTCATAATAACAAAAAAAGTCAATTTTGGTTATTAATAAAATATTTTAATAGTGACTAATATTGACGTATACTTAAAATATATATTAAAAAAACCATTTATATAATGTGTGATAAAATGTCTTGATGCACATGTTATTTAAAAAAATTTAATGTGAACTGTGTATTAATGATATATTATTTTAAAAAATGTTATGTGTATATCTTTTTTTCTGAATCAGAGCTAAATCTATTAATAAAAAAGTGAAAAATATTTACAATGAGGACAGCGCCTCAGAGGGCCAGTTTCCTGGCCCTTAGCATTGAAACTAGAGAGCAGAAGACGAGCACTGTGCCTGTAGAAGAAGAGGAGAAACCAGGCAGCAGGCGTATGATAGACATTACAAAAGAGCTTCGTGCTTGCTGGGGAAGCCAAGCAGAGGAAGCAAACCACCAAAAATTCCCAACCATATATAGAAGCGTGTATATTAGCAGAAGGAAAATGGGCTTTGAGGTCGGCCTCAGCCCTGCATTAAGAGCCACCCGGTGCATATGAAAAACTTGCCGAGGAGGGGTTGAACCAAAACCTGCACAAAAGATATGATCATGTGGACCAAAAAACACTTACTTGCCCGAGCTTTGCGGGTCTGGGCGTCGGGCGGGTGTGGAAATTGGAGCAGCAGGCTGAGAGACTTCCTCTTCTTCACGAACGCTTTCCTCCGTTTGAGTGAGCAGGTGCATGATTCCGAAATTCCGCTGAACAGGACCGCAGGCAATAATTTCCGTCTCATCGACAATCGGCGTACCAGAAACCTCCACATTCCGCGGGGAGTCCTCTTGCATATGCATGGCAGAGGGGGGCGGATTAACTTCGACTTCCTGCGAGAGGCTTCCTTCAGGGGAGGGGGTGGACGAGCTGATGGGGTCAACAGGTTCCTCGGCTTCCTCTGAAACCATGATGGTCGTAGTGAAGGTGATGATGGGCTGGTGGAGGCGACTTCGGAAGGTAAACCGCGAATTCTAAAAGGAAGAGTTGGGGGCAGGCCTGGTGGGAGAGGGCGGACGAGATGAAGGGGAGGCGGAGGAGATGGGGATGACCAGAGGTGAGGTAGAAGGACGAGCTCGACCCCTGGAGGCTGAAGAACCGCCTCTGCGCGACACACCACGAGTGCGCATTTTGGCTTCCGTGGAAGTCTGGTTATATAAACTCGACAAGGAGCCAAGAAACGACTGAGAAAACTCGAGAGCCGAAGGGTCGGCCACGAGCTGAGCAGAGGACGGAACAGAGTGGCGGAGAGAATTGCGCAGAGAATGTCTGCATTTGGTCTCTGCTCGGCTCAATTTATCAGTGGTGGATGCCAAATTCAAGCCAGGAGGCGACATTAAGGCTTCTGCAGGGCAATGAAGAGATATTAACGGTGGGTTGTCCTGTGCAGGGATCGGCGGCGAGGCACAATGAATGCCATCCTCCAGGAGCTGCGAACAGTTAAGGCAATCGCCCTTCGTCCAACTGCCGTTCTGATGGCCATGTGCTGGGCACGTTGAATGCTGAGGTGGCAACGCTTGGCGAGCACCCGGATCCGGGGGAATTCCTTGCCAGGGAGGTTTGTCTTCTTCAACCAGTTGAAGATAATGTCTGAGTTGCTCTTTTGTGCCAATGGTGAGAGTGGCGCCTGAGAAGTCTTCTCTATTGGATTCAACCCCGACATTTGCAAGAAAATCTGTGAGTTTATTTCCTTCACGGACAGTGTGCTGGAAGGAGACGGCCTGATACTGATTGAGCCAATGCTGGATGAGATCCAGACGGTGAGCCATTCTCCAGTTTTGACTGACTTTGTGAACAGGAGTTCCCTGGGAAGGTTTTTTGCACATATTTATAATGATTTGTGAGTCACCTTCAATTTTTAGCGGAAAGAGGTTGTGCTTTTGAGCCTGGAGAAGACCTTGCCAAAGTCCTTCTAGTTCAGACGAATTATTTGTGTCCCATCCATTAGAGCCTAAGTATATGAGATGCGCAGTGCCAGTGTGATCTCGGAAGACACCTCCGAATCCAGAAGGCCCTGGGTTGCCTTTCGAAGCTCCATCGAAGTTAAGCTGGAAGAGATTAGGAGGGGGGGGAGTCCAGCATTTGTCTTTCTCTTGATGGTTGGGATTAGTACTCATGGACGGAATCTGGTGCGAAAGGGTGATTTGCCAATTGCCCCATATAGATTGTTCTGAAGGAGTCGAGGGGAGATCCTCAGCTGTCCAACTATGGACGGAGAGCGAATCTTTGAGGAATTTGAGGAGGATATGCCAGAGTTGATCAACTGATTGATGCTGATCTTTGAAAATACGGCGGTTTCTTTCTTTCCCGATATTCCATAATAAGAACCCAGAAAGGAGTTGCCAAAGAGAGTTGAGGAGCTTGCTTTGATAGGGAGTTTGGGGCCAGTTGCGGAGAGTCGCTTTGAGGTCGCCCTGGACTCTGTGATCCTTTTGGCATCTGAAGGTAGCTTTGTCCCAAAGTTGCTTAGCCAGGCTGCAATGAAATAGGAGATGGATTGCAGTTTCTTCCTCTTGTCGGCAATTGAGACAGATGGATGGTCCAGAGAAGCTCCTTTTACGAAGATTATCCCATGTGAGGATCCTGTTATGGGATAGAAGCCATAGAAATGTAGAAACTTTGGGCCAAAGATGAGAATCCCAGATTTGATTCCAAATTTTGTCCTTGGTAATTTTGTCCTGGATGATGATGTTGTAGGCCTCTCTAGTAGAAAAGGTGCCTTTTTCTTCGTAGCCCCATCTCAGCAGATCCGGTCCGTCGTA
Organism: Pinus taeda; assembly: GCA_000404065.3. Classification (NCBI taxonomy): domain Eukaryota; kingdom Viridiplantae; phylum Streptophyta; class Pinopsida; order Pinales; family Pinaceae; genus Pinus; species Pinus taeda. The sequence continues at coordinate 29,376 of APFE031073481.1, read as the reverse complement.
TATGTTTATTTGCCTTTTTTGAAGTACAATATCTAGAGCTTGGATGAGGCCCTCGTTGGCTACTTCTCCCAAGATCTGGTCTGCCTTTTGCCATTGTCTACTTTTTGGGTTAACAGAGGGGTTCCAGTAGCTGTGAACAGTGACAGAGTTGTGAGGATGAGGATGGGTAGGCGGGAGGTTTCGAATGAGATCCCGGAGCTTTGGGAGTTGCTGCCAGGAGTCATCCCAAAATCTAGCAGTCTGTCCATCCTTTATTTCCCAGAAACAGTGTTGCTGGATTAAATGTCTGTGTTGTATAGCAGCGTTCCAAATAATAGAGCCAGCACTTAGCTCCGACATCCTGATTCTGTCTTCCAGAGGTTTGTTATTGGCATATTTAGCTGTCCATAAAGAGGCCCAAGGAGTGTTGGGGTAGGCTAGCCACCGCCACCAAAGTTTGGCGCCCATAACTGTATTACTTAGAGCTGGGTCTCGAAGTCCAATGCCACCTGATTTCTTGGGGAGGCAGACCTTATCCCATTTAACCAGTGCCCATTTGTGATTTTTTCCTGAACTGCCCCAGAGGAAGTTGCGCTGGAGGTTCTTTATGGCTTTAATCACCCATTTTGGAGCTTCTAAGAGAGTAAACAAATAAAGCGGTAAGGATTGCAGGACGGCTTTAATGAGGATGATTCTGCTGGCCATGTTCAGGGCTCTGTGGGTCCAAAGAGAAAGCTTGGCTTCGAATTTGTCCAGAAGTTCAGTCCATGATGCGTGTTTTAGAGTTGAGGCAATCATGGGGGCACCCAAGTATTTAGAGGGAAGCTTGGCAAGAGTAAAGCCTAAAATACGGGAAATCGAGGTTTGAGTGGCCGTAGGGGTGTTGAAGAAGAAGATTTGAGATTTTACTCAATTGATGAGAGCACCTGAGGCTTCTGAGAAGGTAGACAGGAGATCTTTGAGGTGTTGAGCTTCTTGGACTGAGGGGTGGCCAAAGAGCATATTGTCGTCTACAAATTGTTGATGGGTGAAAGCGGGAGAGTTGTTAAAGGAGAGGCCTTTCAGATTGTGGGAGAGAGCAGCGGATTTGATGGAACGACCTAGACCTTCAGCAACAATGACGAAGAGGAAGGGAGAGAGCGGGTCTCCCTGCCTGATGCCTCTGGATGGACGGAAGGTGTCAGAGGGAATGCCATTGATTAAGATAGAAAAGAAGGAAGAAGAGATTAAACTGATTAGCCATCTAGTCCAGGAGGGATCAAAACCAAAAGCGTTTAAAATTTTTTGAATGTAGATCCAACTAACACTATCAAATGCCTTTGAGAGATCTATTTTGAGCAGCATACCTGGCTTTTTGGATTGCTTCAACGAATGGAGAATTTCATGGGTGAGGATAATGCCATCAATGATTTGACGACCTTCAACATATCTAGATTGCTTAGGGGAGATGAGGAGAGGGAGAAGAGGTTTCAAACGATTTGCAATGACTTTTGAAACTATTTTGTAAGTGATATTGCAGAGAGCAATAGGGCGATACTTTTTCGGTTTGTTGGCTCCCTCTGATTTGGGGATGAGGGCCAGGAAGGTGGCATTCAACCCGGGGTACATCCATCGTAGAGCCCTAGATTCCTCGACCAGTTGCCAGACCTCAATTTGGATTAGATCCCAGAAGTGATGGAAGAAATCCGAGGTGAAACCATCAGGGCCTGGAGCTTTCCCGGCTTTTAAATTTCTGACTGTCGTATCTACTTCATGAAGCTGGATCAGTTGGAGAAGAAGGTTGTTATGCTCTGGGGAGATAAGTCGAGGGATATGGGGGAGAATTTTCTCAATAGCTGGGAGCCGGTTGATATTTGGTTCCTGATGAACTTCCTTAAAGTAGTTGAGAAAGTTTTCTTCAATCCCTTCGTGCGATTCCACTCGCTCTCCTTGCTCATTTTGGATGTGGGAGATGATATTGTGCATTCTGCGCTGAACAGTGGTGTTGTGGAAGAACTTAGTATTCCGTTCCCCCTCCTTTAGCCATTTTATACGAGACTTCTGCTTCCAGAGAATTTCCTCTTGAAGGGCTCTGTTTTGTAGTTGATCTTCAATCTTCTGTTCCTGTTGGGTGAGTTCAATGGTGCGTCCTTCAGCCATGATTCTACTTTGAATTTGCTTCATGTTCTGGTTGAGCGTTGCTTGAGCTTCAAAGATGTTACCAAATGTGTTCTGATTCCAATGTTTGATATCTTTTTTAAGGAGTTGAAGTTTCTTTTGGAATCGAGCCATTTTGGAAGTGCCTGAAGGTTGGTAGTTGAGCCAGGACTATCTAACAAAATCCTTGAAATTAGGATGAGTTAGCCAAAAAGATTCAAAGCGAAAGGGACGCTTGGTAGTGTTACCTGGTCTCTGCCATTGAAGTTCAATAGGCTAGTGGTCCGATCCTGACATAGGCAGTATTGAAGAGATTATATCACCTCCTAGATGAGGGGCATTGTCTGAAATGAGGAAGCGGTCGAGCCTGGAGGCTATTTGATGAGCTCCCTCCCTTTTGTTGGTCCATGTAAATAGGCCATTGTTTGAAGGGAGATCGATTAGCCAGTTCGATCTCACAAAGTTTTTGAGAAGGTGGCCATCCCTGATACCAGTGTCTCTCCCTCCTTGTTTTTCTTCAGTTCTTGTTATCATATTGAAGTCCCCTCCTGCTATCCATAGAGGGTATTGCCTATTTGTGTTGAGAGCTGAAAGATGGTCCAAAACTTCTGCTTTTTGATGATAATCTTGTGGAAAATACACATTGGTTATGTGTCCATGAGTGTTGGTACCGAGCAAGTGAAAAGTAGCTTGTATGAAATGCTTGTTGGCATGAATATTGCTGAGCTGAATGATTCTGGAATCCCAGAGGATTGCTAGGCCTCCTGAGGCGCCCCTCGCATCAACTATGGAGATTTGTCCTCCAGGCCAAACTTTTATTGCAATTTTTTCCAAAAATTTCATGTTGCATTTAGTTTCTTGAACAAAGAGAATATTGGGTCTTTCCTGCATGAGCATGTTTTTGAGGAGTCTTCCTTTCCTGGGGCTATTGAGCCCTCTTATGTTCCATGAAATAAGATTCATTGAGATGGGGGGGGGGTGGATGTTGTAGAACTTGGTCAGCTTCGGATATCGACCTGATTCTACCAGCACTTCTCCAATCTTGATGGTTTTTTCCAGGGTTGTTTTCCGGCCTCGCTTTTTGCTATCTTTTATGATGAATTTTCCATCCCACTTGCTTCCTATCTGCACCCCAAGGGAGTGTTTCTTGTGCGCTTTTAGCAAGACTTCTTCCAGCTTATCTAGTTGTCTATCCGGAATCTTGTCGAAGTTCCCTGTTTTGCAAGCTAGCTCCAGGGTGAGAAGATCTAGATCCCCTATATCCACGGTTTCAGAATCATTGTCCATGAGCTCTAATTCTGGAGGGGCGATATCTGCTTTATTTGTGTTCTTTTGACTTGATTCAGGGATTTCTGTTTCCATTGCTTGAAGGCCATCTGCATGAGGGTCTGAAAGGGGGATATTGTTTTTATCAACCATGAGATCTTGTTTCTGAGGGTTAGGTCCTTCTGGGAGATCCCTAACAAGGTTTTTTATCTTTTGCATATCCGGATTCAGTTCTTGTTCTTCCAGATTGGCAAGGGCGCCAAAGCTGTTGGTGCTGGGCTCTTTGGGTTTGCTGGTGGAGTCCGTTTTTGCAGTGGTTGAGGGTTTTTTGTTCCCTCGCCGGCGATTGACTACCTTGGTGAATCCATCTGCTTCTTTTTTGTCTGTCTGGGCACTTTCAGCTGTGATTTTGTTGAGCGGGCAATCCCTAAACAAATGCCCTAGTTTGTGGCATTTCCGGCATCTAAATGGAACGTGTTCATAATCAATCATTTGAATCCATTCAGAGTATTCATGACGAAGTCTTACCTTATCTGGCAAAGGCTGTTTGAGGTCCATGTAAACACAGATGCGCGTGTAGGATGTGAATCTGCAGTATTTAGTGTCTTTCGCCGCCTTGATGAACTCCCCGAGCTTGTTCCCAATTTCTTTCAGGGATGATTCTTCCCAGTACTCCCATGGAAGCGAGTAGAGCCTGATCCAGACAGGCGCACAGCTAAGATCTTCTTGGTCTGGGTTAAATCTTTCAAGCCAGCCTCTCAGATACAGGCCTGCTGCGTTAAAGAAGTAAGGTCCGCCGTCGATGACCTTAGTGCAATCTTCCAGGCAGTTAAATACTACTGTGAAGAAGCCTTTTGGACCAATATGCAGGGAGATTTGGCCTTTGGGTGCCCATTTAGTATTGATCCAGGTACTGAGCGCCCTTTCAGTAGGCCAGATTCCAATGAACTTACCAATGAGAGCATGATCTCTCATATACTGGATTCGGGCATTTATTCTGTGACTGGGAAAATCCACAGTGGGCATTATAGCTGCTACCGGTTTACAGGTGGCTGATCTGACTGCGGATCCTTCTTTAGGATTCGCGCGGTCGTCCTTAGAGTGCGTCCTTTCCTCTGATCTATCATTTGGATTTGGTTCAGAGTCCTTTGCAAAACCCTTTTGCCGGGAGTTGGCGGAATTTGGGGGAGGGTCGGAGTCCCCCCCCGTCACAGGCGCCATTGAGAGGGTTGACAGGGCCACAGGAATGACCAATACTGACCGATACTGGCAGAGGGCAGGGTTTGCAGACCTGCCGTGACAGACCAAGCCGTGCCCTGAGGGAGGGTAGACGAAACCCTAAACGGCGTTCTCCATTTTCAACCAGAGCATGTTCCTCTCCTCAATCATATGCACCGTTATTACACTTCACCTAAATGTTATGTGTATATCATATCATATAAATCAATTACAAAAAATAAGTTTTTATGGTTTGGTCCTCTTTTAGGGAGAGAGAGAGAGAGAGAGAGAGAGAGAGAGAGAGAGAGAGAGAGAGAATATAAATTTGTTGAGGTCTATCATGGTGTTGGAAATGTTGAGCAATACTGAGTGAGGGGGAGGCAATTGAATCAGTGTTGATACTTATGAACAATTTTTACGCTTTATTAAGCTTCCATTGGATCACAATTTATTAGCAGTAAATCATTAATCATTATCACATCTATGCATAACCGTAAACCATAAGCACCATATCAATGTACATAACCATCAAAGCATATAACCATGAGTAGTAACATGAACATAAAATATGAATGCATAGAGACACAAGATATATGGTGGAAAACCCCTTTCAGTTCAAAAACCACCCTTGTTATTGTTGTTTCTCTACTCAAAAAACATTATCAGCGAATCATGTTACATCAATATAGTTGGCTACAACTAGCAAGGAAATCTCTCTCTCAACATGACTTTAGAAACACCCATCCTTTGGAAACCCCACGACCAATAAGCCTCGCTCAAATACTACTAGACTATGGAGATATCACTACCTCGATTTGTTTTTTACCACCATAGGCAAGGAGCCACCACCCCTTATTACACCAAGCTACCCTGATATTTCAATCCTCTAGGGTCACACTTTCATTCATTTTCATATTGGATAGATTGGAAAAGCAACTAAAACCGCATATGCACGGGCCTCTTTCCATCCCATTTTCAAACTAGACCCACAATATAAATATGTTTAGAAAAAACATCTCTTAATACTTTCATTCAGAACCAATCTTTGCAGCAAAAACTGAATCAAAACATCATCCCATCAACTAAATTCAAACCGAAAAATACATCAAGCCCTCAGTATATGAGCAACATAAAATCATTATGTCATTTTTCCATATGCACCATCAACTTTTCAAAACAAATGTGAGTGTCACAATCATGGGGATACACCATGATATCCATATCTATCATCAAACTTTGAATAAGTTCTATTTTAGCCACAAATATGAACTGAAAACTGATGTTCTACATCAATACTCTACTACAAGTTTTTGAAATTATTAGTCCACCTTTATTGGCACTCATGCACTAAGGTATATTTTCTCACCAATATTGATGGAGCATTCTTATTCTCTTCAACTCTCTCACATGCTCAAACACCCTAAACAACCCATTCTCATATCCAAAATAAGTATTTATAAAAGTTTGGGAAAATTCCACTTTTTGATTGAGCTCAAAGGTACACAAAGTTGACAAAATCCATGCATAGCCATCACTACTTCTGAACTAAAGGGATTCACACCCATTGGATGAAATTTTTAACAATTTTCAACCCTATTTCATTAACTTAAAACCTTCTATGAATAACCAAGTCAAAATTATCCTTATGTGCATGAGGAATGGGGAGAAATTTTCATGTATAGGTTCAGTTGCACGTAAAACAAATAAAAACATCAGTTGGAAGGCTCCCAACCACATACATCACTGACGGATCTTTACTAAAGGGTTTCAATGACGTGCTTAACCCTTCTTCCTAGGGCCTAAGGTAAGGTATAGGGAAAATCAGTGTACCTTGAATTCATAAGCTCTACCAATTGATTGCGCATCTTCATAAACACTTGAACATAGCTCAAATCCTCTACCAAGATCTATGACACCTCTAGAACTAGGTAAAACATCACAACCAATTTCCACCAAAAAGTAGACCTAGAATCCAATAACTCAAGGGTTGACATGAGTGCCAAAAAGTCCTCTACTCTCCTTAGAACCTACAAAAATTGGGACACCTTTGAGCAACATTGTAGTAGATCAGTAACATCATCATGAGGCCAAACATTGCTACAACAAGTCTCAACATCAACATGAACATGAAGACCTACATCAAGACCTAATATTCCACCCTCAACAACATGGATCAACACCTCTAACACCTATAGAAAAATTAACAACATGTTCAAATACCTCCAACACCTGTAACATCATCATCAACCTTTTATTATTGCACTAGAAAGGCATAACCAACACTAGGTCATAACCATGTCAACAATGTAGCAACCAAACCATCAAAAGGTTGACATCAATGCATCATGAAGTGAGCACAAGGTTCACATCAATGCCAACACAATCAATTGCGACCAATAAACATATGCATGACTAAACATATGAAACATATGCTACCATGCTACACCATTGACATCAATGCAAACACAATCTAGTTTCATCCATGAAACCCATAATTCCAACAATCTCCCCCTTTCTCATTGATGGAAATGACACACAATATCCATACCATCTCCTTTATCATCCCCCCTTTGAAAACAATGGCAAAGGGTCAACACAATTAGATAAGGAAACAAGAACACAAGCACAATCACTCAAGTATTTGATCTTTACATGGCTAAACACGAATGTATATCAATAAGTATCCAAGTCTCTCACATCAACAAAAACAAACAACATAACAATCCAATGATCTAGTAGTCTCCCATGATAAACATTTCAAACTAATCATCTCCAATAGCAGCAAAAATGTGCACATGACGAAACCACACATAGCATCAACAAGAAACATCATAATTAACAGCAACATGTGCCATCTATAAGCATCAAAAATATCCAACAACAACATCAATGATCAATCATATAATGAGGCCAAAAACCCCAATGGTCATAGCATAGCATGAGACACATCATGAAAACCTCCAATTGAATCATATTGCCAACAATGGATGGTTGAAGAAAATGAGAGAAAATAAGATGCTCTCATTAAACACATGCAATCTCTAAGATCATCTCCAAGTTGTAGTGAACCACTTCTGCTTCAAACAATATTTCCTTGCCACAAATAGAAGCACAATGTGGACCATGACTTCAAGTTACCATGAATAAATGATATATACATTACAAATACATGGTTGTAGTAGTGACCGAAAACCTCATGGATGAATATCATATGACTTCATGACTTCCTTTCAAATCCACTAATTGACCCAATGATAAACACAATAATAATATATGGCTTTATGAGCATTTTACATGAATTTATCAATGAAATACATCATTGTTGTAATCATCTCCTATGGGAAATTGAGCCAAAACATAACATAACATTACTCATGCATCATCATTAGCCCATATTTATGACAATAATAAGACTTCATGAGACTCCTTCAAAACATGACTATCACCATGAAAATTAAAATCATTAATGAGTAGACTCTCAACCAACATAAGATGATGTAAGAATCATAAATGCATGGTTGTAATAATGAGTAGATAATAGCCCACACATGGTTACTCCATGTCTCAATTGACTATATGCTCATGCTAGGGTAACTGAAAAATAATCAACAAAAGGTGCGACAAAGTTGAGATAACTTGTCTTCTCACTCATAATCAATAAATATACTAGCTACAAAAATGTAAATTAAAAGTAATAAAAGAATGAAGAATAAGCCTTGAAACCCTAGAATAAATCATAGCTCCACCTGAGAAAAATATACCTCATAAGAATGCGTTGTTTCTAATGATTTGATGATGCATGGAAGTACTAGATTAAACCTATCTATTGTTGGTAATCATCAAGGTGTAATGTGCATTTTTTATAGGTCTATAAATTTTATTTTTGCTTTAGATAATTTCATTTCATCATTTACACATTGAATTCACCCCACAAGATTATTATGCTATTCAAGAACATATGCAATTATGTAGAAAGAAAAATATCATCAAAAATGCAACAGAACATGTAGGAAGGATAAAAGAAAAGTATTCACACATAGAGACACTAAGGTTGGTCAGAAACTAGGGCAGAACCCACAAGTAGGAAATCTCTTTCAAATTCTTCTTCTTATTATATTGTCATTGAATTTTTCAAAAGAGAGTGTACAATGATCCATATCTTCAACCAAAAAACGATATAGAAAGATAAACTAAAAAATATGCAAGAGATTAACCCAACAATGCTAATAATCGAAACCCTAGTTCAAAGGCATATAATCAACCGTCAGAATCTACAGTCAACTATGATCAAGTATCAAAATCAAACCCTAGGTTCCAATCACATTGAGAGATTCATGTGCATGCAGCTGAAACCCTCTAACCACACTCATAGGCTTTCATGCTTGCAGTTGCAATTGAAAATATCTTGTAACATCCCTACAGATGAGAAAAGAAACCCTTATCACGGGTGGGAGCTTTAAACCTTGCAATTTAGGACCTTTGCGAACCAACATCCACAAACCAACCTTAGACCTGTGTAAGTCAAACCAAAGAAAGAAGAAAGATTGATGATCTCCAAATGAGGGTCACATGACTTGCATTTATAGCCATGCAAGGGTGTCTGGCTTCCTTTTAGGCTAACCTATCCTTTTTTTTGCACATGGGAGTTCCCATATTAAAATATATTTTTCCTTAACTAAATCAAATTCTTCCAAGGGCTAGTAGGGGTTTTCCTTGATGAGGAATGTTGTTGAAAGGAGGGAATTTTTCCATGAACTGCAAAACATTAACAAGTAAAATACTCCCCCTAAGACCATGTTAGTCTCTTATGTACCTCTACAGTCAAGTAGATCTAACATGCAAGAATCGACTACAATAGGGGTTGAAGTTGATATTGTTGAGATCATTGAGAACTCCACCATCATACCATCAAGATCATTGAGATCTCTACAGTCAAGGCCCTTGTGTCGATTTATTAGCTAATGTATTTGAATGACATATTTTTTCGTTGAAAACTCCACCATCATACCGTCAAGATCATTGGGATCTCTACAGTCAAGGCCCTTGTGCCAATTTATTAGCTAATGTATTCGAATGACATATTTTTCCATTTTTCAATCCTACTTATCAGCCTATTGGCTATAGATCTTTTGTATCTAGCAACAAGCCTCTAAAGGTTCTGATGTTATAATACCCAAATTCAATACCTTTCAATGAAGAGAATTTTTTTTGTTATATATTTTAAAGTTTATGATTAAGGCTACTATTCAAGCGTTATCAGATCAGGTTTGATTTATCAGGGTGTATTGCTATACGATAAGTTTCAGTGGTCCAAATTCTTGATGTGATGTTGATGCAAAAATGTGTTGAACTCTGATAAATTTTGGTGTTTGGTTATGACACCTTATCATTTGGTATGAATGTTAAGCCCTAGTGCCAAAATATGAATAATGGGAATTAAGAAGTGGCATTTTGAGGATAAAAAAGAAAACAAAATGATTCCAGAGGTAATTCGTTGAGCCAAGAACGATAGTGCCTTTCAGCTCGAACTTTGTCAATGAATTTAATCCTATTGGAAATTCAAGCCAAAGTTTTTTCTATAAAAGTCAAGGATAAGGTGGAGTGTATGCATTGATGGAATCATGTTTGTGGCTTCTATGAGGAGTTAAGGAAAATTCTTGAGAGAATCGTAGAAATGGAATTGATCCACATTCATGATTTGAATGGAAATATGGGATCTATATAGGGGTGCTAAATAATTAACTCAACCACCATTTTTTAGAAATAAAAGTGGATGTAGTCGACATGAAATAAAATAGAGTTTTCAATATGATCGTTGATCCACTTTTATGTAAATCATACCAGTAACATGGTAGCATATATTTTGCACACATAAAATATCTAATTTTAATAGCAAAGTAATATAAATAATAAAGTTTAAAAGAGCCTCAATATCTAGTAATAAACTAAGGACATATGTCTCCAATGATTTCAAAATTCTTCCCACTTGTGTGCAGGATAGAAACTAAAAGAAATACTATTTATCTAGATATTGGGTCCACATAGATAATGTCAGGGACATGATTTTCATATTATGGAGGGGAAACTATAATTCTATAGGTTTACTTGGACAAAACCAATATCTTGTCAATGATATATTGTATTTCATCAATTCATAATGAAATTTCTTGATGGGTTTCAAAACACTCTACCAACGCTTTTCTCATAATAATTTTCAATAACAAACATAAAATGTATTTTAGTTCTCACCCATCTTCCTAGCTTTTATATCTCTCTTCTAATTTGTGGAGAGGTTTATTGCCTAAATATAGTAGTAGAATTATCCACACAAATAGAGGCCCTAGATATAGCGTTGTGGTGAGGGTACCTTCTCGCCCTACATCCCCATGAACGAGCAATGTGTACCATAATATAAAATCAATGAAAAGAACATGTAATACTGGGAATATGGAGACATAATTACCATATAGTGAAGGATAAACCCAATTAAATATTTGAAGAACCTAAGGATATGAAAAAACCAAGAGGGTGTCTTGAACAGGTGACAAAACCCCTAGTTTACCATAAATATTGAGCTAGATGGTAAACCTAAAAAATATTAGAAAAAAAACAAGACATATATCACTTATTCCCTTTGAAAATATGACTCATATAAATGTCTGAGAGAGGCCCGCTTCCTTTAGTGAAATATTGGGGAAGAAATCATAGAAACAAGCCCACGTCTCAAAATAAACAAAAAAACAACACAACTAGGATCATATATTAGAGCAAAAATGGAATTAAAAAATAATAAAAACTAACGAACCAAACCTGTGAAATGGAATGCAAATGAGTGTTAGGTTAAATCTTGAATAAGATGTTTCATGAAACCTATTTTTTAGCTCCAAAATTTGAATTTGGAACATATGTTGATGAAGACACCTACACTTTCCTCAAAAACCTAGAAGATGCTTGCTACTAGGATGAAAATAATGACCATGCCTTCTAAATATTGATATTTTACTATTAACAAGGACTAGAATGTTTTCTCAAGTTGTTAAAAATATCTAGAGACACAAAGGTTGACTAAGATAAATGCTCAAAGGGAAATAAAAAAGAAAACATATACTATCCTTACCATATTCCAGTAGAAAATACCAATTACCAGAATTTTGAACCTTTCCTTGCCATGAAAGCTCTGTTGTCCTGTCTACATCTTGCATAATGATGATTCACAAATAATAAGTTGGCTTGATATTTTCCTCTAGATGAAAAGTAACTTTTGTTATGAAACCCCCATTGTGTGCGTGAGCCCATATTGAATTCGACTACCATGTGGAAGAAGATTTGCTCTTCCATCTCCAACACCTATCACCTCATTTAATGACTTATTGTTCCTTCATTAACTAGGACCTGTTTTTGGGGAGGGTGGTCATCCAAGGAAATAATATATCATTTTGGTCTGAGTAACTTACTATTTGTGTCATTCCAATGGGATTCAAAAGAAAATTTGCTAAAGCTACTACATTTTTCAAGTTGTCTATGAGCTTTTTCCCTATTCTTCTCACATTCTTCATCATAGAGGATGGACATTTAAATAATAGAAATTTAATTCTTTCTAGTCCTTATATTCTTCAACAATTTGAAATATTATAGGGATATGATCCATGTTGAAATTCTTTTCCCTTTCATATGGTAAGATGGTAGTCAACTTCTATGATGATAATCTTGTAATTATTCATAAGTACAAGCTAGAGTCCATATTACTAGGTAGAGATCCCCTCTGAGCTATTTATCTATATACCAATCATTCTTACAAAAACACTAATAATGGTTTCTTAATCATCTATTAATAGACCTTAAAAGTTATTTGGTCCTATAATTCCTTTGGAGACGATATCAATGTTGAGTTAAATGCCAGGAGGAGGGGGCCTCTATTTGTGTGCACTATAGCGGTTGGTAGCAAATAAATAATGACATTGGAGAATGAGGGGAGATACTGAGATAGTCTAAAATTATAGCTTCATTGGGAATTTCAAACTCATTCTTAATTAGATAAATTCTATGCTAGAAGATTTTCTTTACTATTTTTTGCCATTCCTTCCAACAAAAATTCTTTAGAGGAAAATATTTCTTTAAAGATAGACCTATTTCTCCCCTTCCAAATGTCCTAGAGATTGTATATATGTAAATATTCCAGGGCCTATGGATGATGTGGTGAGAAAATAATGAGTTTCTCCAAGTAGATAGTGGATAGATTATGTTATTTCTAGATCTATCAGTTTGCAAGAAATGGTTATCTCCATTTTCCAAGAGAAACCAAGACAATTAGAAATAATTAAGGTGTTCTAAAATTTTAGATTTTGCTTAATAGAGAAACCGGACTATTATCTCATTTGTAGTTTGTCTTATGTTAGAATTTTCCCATGCACCAAGAGCCAAAGAAATAGATAAATCTTCAATGATAAATTCAATTTCCATATGTTTCTCCAACCATTAGCATCAAGCGTTTAAGAAACATTTATTTCTAAATTTTAATCTTCTCTTAAATTGTATTTTTCCAATTGGCTTGTATCCCCATTAGAATTTATCGATGACTAGTTTGGTTTTGATTCTTTTTTTTGTAAGTGCTTTGCAAAAAACTACCCATCTTGTACTGCCATATTCTTTATCCCATTGCTCTTGGGTAGCAATGTTGCCCATTTTTGCTACTGTAAAGGATGATTCCAATAGGTGTTCATTGTAAAAGGCCCTTTTTGCTAAGTGTTGTTTTTACTTTGTTGAATAATATCCAAGCTCTTTAATTTTACATTCTATTCCATAAGTCCCCCCAAAATAAGGCATGATTCCCCTCTCTTATTTCCTATAAAATGTGATATTGTACAAGAAATATGTTCCTCCATGCAACTTTACACATACAACAGTTTCTTTTTACGCTCTCTTCAACTCTGATCAAGTTTTATACATTAATGTAGTGTGTGTATTTCTTTCTCGCTAGCATGGTCCATCACTCACTATAGGATTCAATCCATTTCCGCCAAGTTTTAGGAGCATTGAATTTCACTTAAAGCTCTAGGTCACAAAGTCCAACACCCCCCCTTTGGTTTTGTCTTCTAAAGAACTTCCAAGAAATGGTGGCCGATTTTATTTTCGACTATAAACCACCCTAAAGAATGGTCCTCTGTAAATTTATAATTTTCTTAATGATAGCCTTAGGGGTTACAAGAGTCGATAAACAATAGAATGGCATAAAATGGAGGACTTGTTTAAGGAGAATCAATCTCCTACTAGGTTTAGAATTCCAAATATGCAACTTGCAATATTTTTCTCAAATTTTAATATGATATCTTCTCAAGAAGCATGAGAAATATAATTTTCTATGAGAGGGTAACATAAGAGGGGAACTCCACTGAAAAAACAAATATGCCAAATGTGAGTCTAAACATCCTCAGAAGTGTTGAAGGAAACAATTATGGTTTTCCTAGATTAATCCTTGTATTGAAAGTAGCTTGGAAGTCTTTATGGATTTTATTAATAGTTTATGCCTCATTCATAGTGGCTTTCCTTGTCTATACATTGTCATAAACACATTGTTGATGATAGGAGGTAAGATCATCACTGTGGTGTTTAGAACCTATGATTTTTTTATTGAGCATAATAAATTTAATAGCACATCCCAACCCTTCAACAATAAGGGGAAACAAGAAGGATGGAAAAATGGAAGAGGGTGACCCATTGATAAGAATTGCGAAAAAAAAAAGTATTTTGAGACAAGGAAAAAGACCCAATGAATACACTTATTAGCAAACCTCAAATCTAAAAGGATTTTATACATATATTCCTATTTCATACTTGTTAAATCTTTGGATATATTGAGCTTGATGAAAATCCTAGGTATTCTTGTCTTATTTAGAGATGGATTAGTTCAACTACTAAAGGTATATTATTAATACTCTACCTCTCCTCAACATTGATGTTTTTGAGAGGAAATGAGCTAGGGAAGCAAAGGTTTGAATCTATTAGTGATTATTTTTTAAACTATTTTGTAAATGATGTCACACAAGGAATTATGCTTGAAATGAGATGGATACTTAGCTTTAATTTATTTAGGAACAAAATATGAAAGTAGCACCTAGTTCATAATGAAATGATGTTATTATCCTTGAATGTCCTACCAATTTCAAGACATATTTGCATACAATGGAGAAATAGGTTTGAGACGAGATCCAAGTAAACCCTTTAGGTCCTAGGGATTTATATTTTGGCATTCGCATGATTGTAGGTCACTTTGTTCATGCGTGAATAGTGAAGGTATGTCATTCATTATTCTACTTATGGTTGGTATATCAATTTTTTGGGTCTATGTGAGTAGATCCTTGTAGTAGGAGATGGGATCCTTTTCCATATATTTGTGATTTTTCACCCTGTTTATTTTTAATGTAGGAGATCGCATTTCTTCATCGGTAATGGATCATGGATCTATGGAAGAATTTTTTGTTTCTTTATCCTTGCTTGAGGCACCAAGTTTAATATTTTTTTCCTTCAAATAATCTCTTTTTTATTGTGTTTCTCTTCCAATTATACTTGAATATTTGTTTCCTTCTTCATGGGATTTATTATTGATTAAGGTGCTCCTCTAATTGTGCTTGAATATTTGTTTCCTTCTTCATCATCTCCATTATCATAAAAATTTGGAATTACTTATGCATAGCTTGGACGGTCCTCCTTCCGCAATTTTTGTATGTCTTCCTTAAAGACAACATTCGTTCTTCAAAATTACTTAGAAAGGAAAGGTGTGTTTCTAAGACTTCTCTTGTAGCCTATTGTATTTCCTGTGGGCCAATAATTTAATTCATATCCTAACATAAGAGTTTCTTCTAGAACAATGCTTGAAAGGGTCAATGATCTGAAGATTACTTAGTGATCTAACTAAGAGGAAACTTGAGCTTCTTGCGCCCTCCTATTGTCAATGTTCATATTTCATTATTGATTTGATGGTAAACCA
The DNA here is from genome assembly GCA_000404065.3 of Pinus taeda. Classification (NCBI taxonomy): domain Eukaryota; kingdom Viridiplantae; phylum Streptophyta; class Pinopsida; order Pinales; family Pinaceae; genus Pinus; species Pinus taeda. The sequence continues at coordinate 13,793 of APFE031073481.1, read as the reverse complement.
ATTTTAGAGAATTTATCATATCCATGAAGTAGGCTAAGTTTTCATTAAACCTATGCATCCAACTTTATTTCGATTCAAATATGTAATAATTTTAAAATCACCATCCATTATCCATTATGAATCCTTTATCAAGCTATAAATATTTTGGAGTCTTTGAAAAAAATCAATTTTCTCTCCCTACACATTAGCGCTACCATAAACATTAGCGATGTACCCCATATTTTTATGAGCCCAACCTTTTAAATTTTGCATTTAGATCTTTTTGAGTAGTCAAAAGGTCTGAGAATATTATTTCAATAGGATTCAATAGGAAATATAATCCTCTCAAAGATCCTCATATATCAGCTACAAATAATTGAAAACCTTTCCAAATTGTATTTCCAATTCTAGAAATTTGCTCACTCCCACACCTTGTTTCCTAAATCATTACTACTGGTGGCTTTTGTTCAACAATTTTATTCTTGAGAAGTATGTGATTCATTTTTCCATTAAAAACTATTGTATTTCTTGAGATATGATGACAATTGTTTCTAGGGTCTACTAATTTTGATTCACAAATGGTTCAACTCTAGATACGTGTGGGTTATGGGCCCACAAAATCGTGTTTCTGGCCTATGTATACAATAATGAACTGCTCACCTCTATATACCCCACAGAGAAAAAGGTGTGCATATATAATCATCCTCTTCTTCACCTTTGATTTCTTGTCTATTAGAGCATTCTTTAATTTGAATTGAGGGGTCCGAAAAGAAAATTGAAAAAAAAAAAAAATACGCTCTCCTTTCTGAGCCGAACGATATTGGGCCAAAACTCATTAGTCCAACCTCGAGTTATGGGTTAGGGAGGTCTAACAGGCTTAGAGGTTTCCATATTTTCTTGCACTCAATTTTAGTAATGTCCCAAAGGCTAGTACATGGGTTCTACCTTGAGTCGAGTTGTTTGACATTGTGAGGGTTATCTTCTTGTTTGGATCTCTCACACCCAACTCTCAATTGAAAATTCACATGACCTCTCTAAATTATTGTTGGAACACACTAGTTCACTTGCATGACCAAGAAATTTATAAAATGTCTGCCTTTGTGTGACACCCTCTCCTCTCTAAACAATTTTGATGACAAGAGCTCTCGCTAGGGTTCATTCCATCATCCAAAAAAAATTAAACCACATATTAAGAGAAAATGAAAATTTTATATATATTCAAATAAAAAAAGGTTTACATATATGGCCTCTCAATCTTACATTGTATTGGCCACTTCCCTCGATTTTACAGCAAACAAGTCGCATTGACACGTTTTCAAGAATCACATTTAAATAAGACAAAACCCTACTAGACAAGAAGAACCTTTCCATGACATGCCTCCTAGAGGCTTACAATATTCTCTTAAAATTAAAAAATTAAGAGGAAGGTCATATGCTCTCACATTATTCTACATCTCCCTTCTAGAATCCTTTGGGAATCAAATCTAATTTTGGGCGGGGTTTATGCACATGCATCATACTTCCATACTAAAAAATCTTCATGATATCCTAATCATTTTCCTTCATTATTTCATCTTGTTCATCTCCACTTTGGTCTTATCTCTCCACATGTATCTTTTAGATTCTTCTCCTACTCATTAGTGAGTTGCAGCCAATCCTCCATTGACACCTCACCAGGCTCTCTTCTTTGGGTCAGTATTTTGGCATCTTAGGGTCACCTCCTCTTGAACCTCTTGATTTTCATTTGCTCCTCTGGCTATTGCATGTTTCTCACCTCTCCTAAACATTCTACCCACAAACATAGTCATGGGAATGTCCCAAAAACTTCTAAGCAAGTATAGTTATAAATTGCTCTCCTTCATCCTCCTAGGAATCTTTCCCTACTTTGATACCAGTTGATGAAAATAGATTTTCCTGTCTATTAATTTTCATCCCACATGTTTCAACTCCAAATATTTATGATTTATGGTCCCATGACACTAGGTTTTGAGAAATTGTATGAAATAATGAAGGGAAAAAATTATTCACAAATCATCATTCTCTTCTACACCTAGCTATTGTCAATTGTTTGAGTGTACTTTTGCTATGAATTTGGGTGCGCGAAGAAAAAATAAATGCACTTTAATTTCTTAGCTAAATGATCTTAGGAATAAACTCGTGGGTCCAACCCCAATTTTATGGTTGAGGGGGTCAAATAGGCTCATAGGTTGGCTCCTTTTCTTGCACTCAATTTTTGTTACGGTACAGTAAACGGGTCCCACCCTGAGTCAGGATGCTTGACCTGGTCTGGGTTCTCTTCTTTGTCATGGCTATCACACCTAGATCTTTCTTGAAAATTCTCATGACCTCTCGCCATTCTTGCTGGCACACAGTGGTTCCCTTGCATGACTGGGGTGTTTACACAATGTCTACCTCTATGAAACCCCTTGTTCACTATAAACAATTTCAATGCTAATAAATATTGATAAACTTCATTTCATCATCCAACAAAACCTAAATTTAGATTCAAATAAAACACACAAGTTATATATATTGAAATAAAAAAACAAACATATCTGGCCTCTCATGGTCTAAGGGTCTCTTAGCCTCAACTTTTACATTGTATTGGCGACTTTCCACACCTATTTTACAATAAAGTAGTATTCCTAACATGTTTGCAGATAACTCATTAGAAAAAATAGAACCCTAATAAAAAACAACAATATTGACACGTTATGCCTCCTACAGTCTTACAATATCTATTTAAAATTACAAAAATAAGAGGAAAATTCTATCCTCTTTTGTATAATTCCACATTTCCCTTCTAGAATCCTATAGGAAATTAGGAATCAAATTTTATTTGGGGATGGGTTGATTCCCATGCATCAAAATAATATTCACTGATAATTTTCGGGGATGGGTTGGAAGGACTCCAAAATCAAAGTAATCCATAAAACGTTCACCTATAGTTGTCCCATATCCTAAAGCGATTCATGTTACTACCTATTTCTCATTCCTCTTCCTCATTAACATTCTTTGTGTTCTCCTTATTGTTAGTATTTGTTAAACACACACATGGAAAAAAGTGTATGAAAGATAAAAGATGAGAGTACATTTTTTATTAACAAATGATATACATTTATAGTACATTGTGTGACCCTTGGGTTCCACATCTCGAGGTCTCTTGGACTTCCTTAGTCTATTTAGCTTCCACACTAACCCATAGAGGATTAGGTGTCCAACATTCCCCCTATTAATCTGAAGGGTTATATATGAGTCCAAGAAGAGAGTTGTAATACAAAACATGGAAAAAATGCATGGCAGCACTAGGCTGAATGTGCTCTCTTAAATGTTGGTATAAAGGGTGGTGGTTTAAGGATGACCACCAACACTGTAATGCTTAGTGAAATTCCTAGAACTCTTCCAAAAATGGTAAGAAGTTGAAGTCTTCTGCTAGAGGAAGTGATCCTTTGTTTTGAAGAGGGAAACCTTCAACCATGAAAGGGAGGTCTCACCTTACATAAAAGGGAGAACTTCAACTTGAAAAGGGAAGTCTCAACCTGTGACGGTTTTAGGATGACCAGCAACTCTGGAATGCTTAATGCAATTCCTAGAACTTTTCCAAAACTAGCAAGAAGATGAAGTCCTCTGCTAGAGGAATTTTCCACAATTCTATTCATGAAATTCTTCCGAAACTGGAAAGAAGTTGAAGTCTTCTGCTAGAGGAAGTGTCCCAAATTCTTTGATGAGGAATTACCAACTGAAGGCATGCTCAGGGGCATCTTTGTGTCTAGCTACAACTCTGAATTTCGTATGGTAGGTTGTGGCTCGGGCTCGCTTGATGTGGTTTTAAAGCTTGTAGATGACCATCATTCCCCCCCGTCAGATACAAGGCGATATGATGTAGAAAAATCAACTGCAAGACTGTTCAATACTCTTGAACAAGTTTTGACATGTAACTAAAATATATTCTTCGTTGTTGATACCCATTTCCAAGAAGCGATCCACAGAAGATAAATCTTTGTTCTTGCAGGAGGTTTGCTTTTGAAGCATCTGTTTGAAGAATGGCTGGTTTTATGGTAGTGCTTACATGGATGAAGATCGAAACAATGATCTTTCAGATGGCCAACTCGGTCATAGTGTTGGCATTTCACAATATATTATTGTTGTTGTTGTTGTGGAAGAGGGGAAGAATCTGGAACAACTGAAGGTGAACTATCATGAAGAATAGGTGAAGATGAACCGTCATCAAGAAATCCAACGCTTTGGAATTCAATTGGTTTGGATTAGTCTGAAATATGAAAGGACACGTCCTTCTCATATCCAAGACTTGTTATGTGCTTGTTATGGACAAGCTCTTCCCGAGGTTTGATGATTGGCTTGGGAAGTGCATACTAAACTTCTACATTTGCATGTGACTTTTCTACTTCCTTGGGCACTGGATTTGAATCAACTTGCTGCTTATGGGAGTCAGAATGATGACTCCATTGTTGTAATTCTTTCTAATGCAGTTTTGATTTATGTTGTAGAAGCTCTATCTTTTCATGTACATTTTGCAAACAAGTTTGAATGTCTTTGAGAATTGATTTATCAATCATGATTGTACTATTGATAGTAGAATGTATTAAACTGTTTAGTAATTCCAGCACTCCATCGTTATCAAGAAACTTGCTAAAGGTACTAAAATTAACTTTTGGATTTCCCTTATCTTCAACATGCTTATTGGTATCCAGTCCACAACTATTTGCATCTTTGTTTTCAACTTTCATGCCTAGACTCTCCCTAGCAGAAGATGCAACTTTCTCATCTCCACCAAAAGTCTAAGAAGATTTAGCTTCTCGTGCACTTGCTTCTCTATCTTGCGGAAGAAATGTTGCACTATATACATCTGGACAAGACACACAATCTTTTTTCTTTTCTGCATTTCTAACTGCAATAGCACCTGTATCAGTCATATCTAATTTTCTCTCAACACCTAGGGAAGCATCAGACTTTGAAATTGGAGATGCTTCTCTATCCAAATGGACTAAAACTCCATCAAGTGTACAACTTTTCCCTATAGAGGTTACAAAGATTGTGCTTTGAGAAAGACACCCAACATTTTCTTTTTACACAAAATTCATGTCTTCAAAATCAACATTTATATTGATATTTTCAAACTTGGCACAAGGATATGCCATTGCAATAGAAACATGTTGTCCCCTTGCATGTGGACAATAATATTGCGTTAAAATTGCAGCAGTAGTTACAGGTATATCTGTTTGGCCTTTAAAACAGATACTGCTTGCCATCTGTCTTTCCTCAACTAACTGTGACCATAAATCATTCTCAGTAGACATGCATTCTTTGTTCTCATTTCCTTCTGATAAAAGCAACACATTTACAGTTGATTCATTAGCACTTTCTCTATATCTTCCCTGGTTATCTCCATTTGTAGGTATATGTTGTTCTTTGCACTTCATGATTACAGACGAAAAACTAGGCTTTCCAGTAAGCATGCACTCAGGTGATTTCTTTGCTGATGATGCTACTTGAATTGTTGAATATCCTAATGAAGAACGCATTAGATCAAGACGATTATCATCCAATGGACACATCACTTTTTTTATCACTCTCAAGCTTTAATAGTTTGTAGCCTTCACATTTTTTCAGGCTGGTGATTTTCTTATCAAACTATATCACAATTTTATAACAGATTTTGAGACAAATATCAATCTGCTTAAGCTTGCACATTTTTCTGTTTTTGTTTCTCGTCAATGCACAGAAAGGGAAGTTTCTATCAGCTACTTAGAGGGAATAATTGAGAAGCTTCATGCCACAAGGGATACACAAATTGAGGAACCAATACTATATGTTAGAAGGCAAATAACTGCATTAAAACTTGAACAAAGTGAATAGAAAGAATGCAAAAAGTTACTACTAGATGAGGGCAAAAATACACTGAACAATATGACTAATATAGATCCTTCTGTTTATGCAAACTACCATTGGGTCTCATCTCAATATCATAAGTTGAGACAAGAATTTGCTAAGTTTTATAAAAGTGCTCTTTTATTTCTCGCTCATACACGAAAAATATTGGTTCAAAGCACTCACAGGGTTTCAATACACGGTGTTCAACGGGGAAGAAATTAGATGTTGGTCCAAACATGGCTACACAGGTTCACCTTGGACAAGGGTCTTTGACATCAACAATCCTCTTAAACTATGCCTTGAGATGGTAGACAGTCGCCTAAATGAGGTTACAGCAATGAAGAATAATCTTTTGACTATCTCTATAATGCACCAAAATTCGTGGTTATGCTCAGAAAGGGGACGCAGCCTCCTGAAAAATTATTTGATGCCACAAACATGTGACATGACTTGCCTGTAGCTTTGTATTACCTCCTACAACACATATGCTCCCTCCTCTAAATAATATGTAGCCTAGAATTTATTTGATAGGACTGGTTAAGCTTCTGAGTATTCTCCATGACCATTATCCTCAGTTTCATAACTAATATGTAGTCCCAAGCAACCAAGGAACCCGTCGGTGCAATAAAATGAGGAATAGTTGTAATTGGGCATTCGGGTTGCCTTCTAGAAGATGAGCCTTCGAGCCTGATCCACATGCTTCCTTCAGAGCTACAACATTATATGCAGCCCATGGTGTACAAGTCTAGCAATCCCGCCAATTCAGTTCTCCTCTCAAGATGTTGATCTCTCTTTAGAAATGGCTCCATGCAACAGGATAGCAAGGAATGGCTTAGTTTTATGTTGGTGTACCTGTTAGTGTCCGTCTTTGCAGCATTCCTCCAGTGATCAAACATGCTCTTACAAAGTGATTTCAAGGTGCCAAGGTCAAATTTTGTCATTTCAGGGAGCCTTCAAGCAAAATTTGATCACTAGGTATTAGGTCTAGGGTTTGTTTTCACCCTTGTCAAAGTTGTCCAAATGATGTTCCTTGTCACCATTCAGCTGAGTGTGCCATATTTCAAAGGGTCGTCATCATCATGTCAAGTTCCACTCGGTCATTTTATACCTTGTTCATGCTTCAGTTGTGCCTAGGTAAGGTCCATTTCCTTCTCTTAGGGTTTTGGAGGTAATTTCTCTTGGATGGCCAAATAAGCAGTAAAACATCTATCCGGATGTTCATACACCTTCCCCTATCCTTAATGTACCTTTATAAACACTTCTCATCATTGAGATCCCTCAAATTGCTCATTTTCACACAAACCCTAGTTTCTTGCTACAACTTGGCAATTTTCTAGGTTGGGCCTGTGTTTTGCCCCTTTGGACCCCTTCCCCTCACTAAATTTCTAAGATTCCACTTTCCCCTACTTCCTAACATCCCTCTCTACTTCTAAAAATTTTCTCAATAATTTAGAACCCCTTATCCCCTTCATTTCACTTCATTTCGACACATCCCTTGTTCCACACATTGGGGTAGGTTTTACTCAAATAATGTTTCTGAGCAATGAAAGATGAATTTGGAAAACCTGAGAGAGGTTTTTGTCCACAACATGCCAAGGAAGAGAAACCTCCTTCACTTTTTACACAGGTGTCACGGTCTTAGAGAAATGTCAAAAATAGGATTGCCTTGGGAGAATTGATGCACCTATAAAGTGACCTTGGAAAAATCAAGATTTCTCCTACCTTGGTTCAAAAAATGACTTTCTTGATGAGTCAAATGATAACTAGACACAAATAGATTTCCAATGAGCTATCATGAGCTCAATTGGAAGTTTAGGAACACCTTCAAAAGTTGACTGCAATAACACTCTCCCTTGAGGCAGCCTCATTTGGCACATTTTGACCAGTCTTGGGAGATTTCATTTTTGACAGGGTAAATGAACTCCAAATTAAACAATTCTAGCTGGGTTAGAAAGCAGACTCCAAGACCTTTCCAACGCGCTATCCCCTGCCCAATTTGGACACTGGAAAGGCTTCCAAAAGTCTCCTGCAAAAAAGGCACTACGGATAGGCTCTATGCGTTGTGCCTCAAGCCCAGTGCACTGCGCCTTCCCTGTGTGCTGCGCCAATGTATTTTGGCATTGAGAAATAAATCTCTATGCGCTGCACCTTCCCTGTGTGCCGCGCCAGTTGCCCAATGTGCCGCGCCACCAACAACTTCACAAACTTGCTCTAAGTCACTCAAAATGCGTGGGTCTTCACTTGTACAAGTAAGATGGGTTTCCATCATTGCTTTTCATCCAAGATTAGTGCTTGTTAGATGGTGGTTGTCTTATAGTGTTGTATATAAAAATAAAACCCTACCAAGGAAAATGGTGTTAGGGTTTTGTATTAACTGTTTAGCTGCCAAGTTACTACTCCCACCTCACATTCCCTTGCTCTATTTTTTCCTTGATTGACCTATTTCCCACAGTCCCTCCCACATTTGGCAATTGCACCAAACTCTCATTCTTCATCTCATTGAAAGCCAAATAGACTTTGAAACACCATCAAGGTGGATAGACAGTGACTTTACAACTGAAACTGCATGCATCAGGAGGACATTGGAACGGCGTAAAAGGCAAGATCGGCTCTAAATCTTGGAAGAAGCTTCTGTGGCTGAGCATGGCGCTTGATGAGGCACCTTCAGCCCAAATTTCAAGGAATTTGGAGAAAATTTTGTCAATTTTGAATTTTTTGGCGTTAAAAACAGGTTTTTCAGTCCTACGTGTAGCGCCACTTGGCGCGCGCTTATAATTGGGAGGTCTCCTGGAGGAAAACTTTACATTTTTAGATTTGTCATCAAAATGTATGTATGCTCATGGATTACCTAAGGATTTCATCAAGTTCTGGGTTGCTTAAAGGGTCAAAAACATCGTAAAAATGACCTCACTACCCCTATTTTGGCACAGAGGAAGCAATCTTGGGAGAATGAAGTTTTGGAGGGGCAAATGGGCGCCAAATTGGAAAATTCCACTTGGGTTGGACAGTAGATATGCAGGGATTTCCAACAAGAACACTTGGGCTCAACTTTAACTTCAGGAAATGCCTCAAAATCAGCTCCAAAGTGGCATGATGCACAAAGATTTTGGCGCAGCGCACAGGGGATTTTTGCCCCATTTTTCACCTTCCAGCTCAGAAATTCGGCCAGTATGACTAGTTTTGCTTCTTGATGTAATTTTTGATCTATATTGATGTAATTGGGTAAAAATGATGTAATTTTGGCACTTATTTACTTGGTCTAGATGATTCATTCACTAAAAAGTTAAAATTAAATGAATGAATGAGTTTCCTAACATATAGATGCAAGTTGTTTTGATTGCCTAGTTCTCAATACTTGGTTTAGAACCAGTTGGATCAGCTCCTAGAATGATGATCTCGACCCCTAGAGGCAAGGGAATGGGTTGTTCTAGCCTATATCATGTATTCTCTTAGACTTTTTCAGGGTTGGACACTTGGGATTGCTTTGGCATACTATTATACATATTATCTCTGCATTTTTGGCTAAGGAAAGAGCAGGGTTTTGTAGCACTATTTGGGATCCATGTGGCTTTATGTTTTGATGTTTTGCTTCTTTCAATAATTGTAAGTTGTGATGTGTATCATTTTCCTTCTATCATCTTCTACAATTGAACAAATGAAGTGTTAAGGTGGAATCCATAGATTGTTATGCTCCGCCTTTAAGTTTGTTTGATTTTCCATGTTTTCATCTGTTTAAGGAGAATCCTTGAAATCTTCTTGCTCTCCTTAGCTCCTCACCAGTCTGATATACCCATTCATTCCCTTTAAAAGCATCAAGACAATAGCCTACCTTGACCCAAATAGAACTCTGCAAAAACTGTGCCTCAATCCCCAAGCCCAATTTGCCTTTCCCTGTTTCCAACAAAAAGCCCTCAAAAACTCAAATCAAAACTTTGCACTTCATACCTAGCCTAAAATTAGCTTTTTTTCTATTCATCTCGAGCCTCATCGATTATATTTGCCGAGATTGACCCGAAGAGAGCCCTCTCCTGTCCTCGTAGGGCTAGCTACGAGGCTAAGCATGGTTTGATGTTGACCTAGAACCTTTCCTTTTCAGCCCGAGCCAAATCTAGGCTCTAACATAGTGGCAACCATACTAGGGAAGAAATGGTTTGCTTGTTGATGCCATTTGATCTATAAGCTACAAACGGAGCCTAAAGTCACGCCAGGTAGCCTTCGAAACGCTTTTTCTATGCATCAGTGAAGTAGATAAACGCTGCTTTATTCAATATCCAGTCTAGCTTGTAAACGTGACATCTAAATTGTTAATTGCCCTAGTACATGTATAAAGTTCAGATCTGATTGTTGATGGTGGACAATGATCAGACATAAGAAGGCTAAAATCATTCACTTGGCAACTCCATTCACTGAAAAATTTAAAAATCAATGCTTCATGGTGACTCCACTGTAGGAAGATCAATAGCTTTAAGCTTTACAAGATGGAATGGGTTCCAAGACAATACGCTCCCATGAGCCGAGATCACATTCCAGGTTTTCCAAACAAAATTCCGAAGGTAGATTGGTCAAGGAATTTGCCTACGTTTAAAGATGATGATAGGAAGGATGATGCTTTACATTTGGTTAGATTTCACATGCATATTTGCAAGTTGAAGGTTGATTTTCCTGAAGATTGCTTGATGAAGATATTCCTGGCCACTCTGGAAGGTGAAGCCCAATCTTGGTATGAAAGTTTGCCGCCTGCTTCTATTTACTGCTTAAAGGATTTTCATGCCATGTTCATTGAAAGATATAAAGAATCTTGTCCATCATTAAATTTAGTTCAGAACTGTTGCAAACGTGCTTATAGTTTTATTGAAAGCCTTGAGAAATATTAAGAAGATGATAATTTCATGGATGAAGAGATCATGGAGGCCCTGTATGAAAATCCATTTCAGTAGTATAAAGAAAACTTAGAGGATACTTGTCAATATGCACAGGAAAATTTGCAGCAGGATCAAGATCTCAGTATAGTGGAAGATGATGAAGGAGAAGGTTTTATTACAGATTTGTCCATAGAAGAAGAAAGCATGCATGAAAGTCAATTTTCAATTTCAAAATGTGATAAAGTCAAGTCAGCCATTTCAAATCTAGATTCAGATTGTGATGATGAAGACAACCTTGTTCTGAATCCCATGAAGGAGAATCATCTGGAATGAAGAAGACAAATTTATTGACCAAAGCCTTCATGAGGAGGTAATCTGGTCATTTCATGGACAAGAAGATGGGATCTTTGTTCAGGTAAGTGAGAAATATTCTTTTGATAACTCAATGGTAATTGATAATTTGATTGCCATGTCATATGAAGACAATTACTGTTTGAGAAAAAGAAAACCAAAAGAATTATCTCCTTTTTCTGAAGATGAGATAGATCAACTCTTGAAAGGTCATGTTACAGCCTCAGCTAAATCATATTTGTAGTGCACACATGGTCAAGAAAGTGTTGGTGAAATCTCTTCCTCTTTTGAAAACGATGACAGTCTTGTAATTAGTTTTATAGATCAGCAAACAGATAATATTTTCTTTCACAAAGATGATAAGGCTGTCATGTTTGATAATCTTGAAGATTATTTTTTGTTTAAGAATGACCTAGACCATGAAGATGAGGAGTATGAGCTTGAGAGAGACAATATGCCAAGATTTCTCATGGTCAAGGAACCTACAGCTAACACTCATATGGAAGAAGAACATACTTCTCTGTGCATTCCTATCCCTCAGAAATAAATTGTTCTTTTAGATCAGAATGAAGGGAGTACTTGTATTTTTGTTGCTGGATCTCAAGACAGGATAGTGCTTCAGGATTATCAAGATCCCTTCAGCATCCTTTTGCAAGCACTAGAGAAGATAAATGTTGCCTGGTTCGTTATCATAAGCCTAGGTTTCAGTGGTTATTGTGAGTTTCCTACATGTACATCGTTCTGCCTGCCGGAGAAAAGTGAGAGCAGAAATTTGGTATGTAGCTATATGTTGGATTGGTTACATTGGAAAGATCATTACACATGATTGTACATATTTCATTAGTATGCAGGTGGTTTTCATCATGATTTGAAGCCCTCAAATCTCGATGGACTGCTGCCCTTCAAATAAGTTTTGTAAGTTCTTGTTTTAGTTAAGTCAGTCATGAGTCATTTGTGAGTCAGTTTTCAGTCTTGTTGTTAAGTTAGTTTGTGTCAGTTTTCAGTCATGCATTTTAGCTTGAGCCTTGACTCCATGGCCCAATGGATGAAGGCATTGTCTGCTCTCCCAAAGATCTGCCATTCTTGGCACCTCCAAGGAGCTACCATCCCCATTGGAGCCAATGTTAGTGTCAGTCTTTGCAGCTTTCCTCCAGTGATCAAACATGCTCTTACAAAGTGATTTCAAGGTGTCAAGGTCAAATTTTGTCATTTCAGTGAGACTTCAAGCAAAATTTGGTCACTAGGTATTAGGCCTAGGGTTTGTCTTTTCCCTTGTCAAAGTTGCCCAAATGACGTTCCATGTCACCATTCATTTGAGTGTGCCATCTTTCAGAAGGTCGTCATCATCATGTCAAGTTCCACTGGGTCATTTTATACCTTGTTCATTCTTCAGTTGTGCCTAGGTAAGGTCCATTTCCTTCTCCTAAGGTTTTGGAGGTAATTTCTCTTGGATGGCCAAATCATCAGCAAAACTTGTATTTTAATGTTCGCACACCTCCCCCTATCCTTAATGTACCTTTTTAAACACTTCCCATCACTGAGATCTTCCAAATTCCTCATTTTCATACAAACCCTAGTTTCTTGCTACAACTTGGCAATTTTCTAGGTTGGGCCTGTGTTTTGCCCCTTTGGACCCCTTCCCCTCACTCAATTTCTGATATTCCACTTTCCCCTACTTCCTGACATCCCTCCCTACTCCCAAAAATTTTCTCAAGAATTTAGAAGCCCCTTATACCATTCATTTCACTTCATTTCGACAAATCCCTTGTTCCACACATCGGGGTAGGTTTTACTCAAATGATGTTTCTGAGCAACGAAAGATGAATTTGGAAAACATGAGAGAGGTTTTTGTCTACAACAGGCCAAGGAAGAAAAAAATCCTTCGCTTTTTACACAGGTGTCATGGTTTTAGAGAAATGTCAAAAATACAATTGCGTCGGGAGAATTGATACACCTCTGAAGCGATCTTGGGAAAATTAAGTTTTCTCCTAGCTTCGTTGGCGAAATGACTTGCTGGATGAGTCAAATGATAACTAGACGCAAAGAGATTTCCAATGAGCTATAATGAGCTCAATTGGAAGTTGAGGAACACCTTCAAAAGTTGACTGCAACAACACTCCGTCTTGAAGCAGCCTCATTTGGCACATTTTGACCAGTCTTGGGAGATTTGCTTTTTGACAGGGTAAATGAACTCCAAATTAAACAATTCTAGTTGAGTTGGAAAGTATACTAAAAGACCTTTTGAACACGCTATCGCATGCCCAATTTAGACACCAGGAAGACCTCCAAAAGTCTCCTGCAAAAAGGCACTATGCATAGGCTCTATGCACTGCGCCTCAAGCCCAGTGCGTCGCGCCTTCCCTATGCACCGCGCTACTGTATTTTTGCACTAAGAAATAAATCTCTATGCATTGTCCCTTCCCTGTGCACCGTGCCAATTTCTGTAAGAACCCTATTCCTATTATTAGAGCCTTATTCTATTATACACTAACAGATCTATTATAGTGTTGATTTGCAAGTAATAAAAGAAGCTTTCTGACCTTCTCGCAAAATTTTAAACATTTAACATCTAATCATTTTATCATAACAACATAAATTAAGATGAGAATTCCATTGATATCAACTTAATAAAAGTAGTTCATGGAAAAATACCTGCTCCGGCGGTTGATGATGATACCTTTGTTGGATAGCTCCAGCTGAATGCTCCTT
>APFE031073479.1:8473-34624 GCA_000404065.3 Pinus taeda | reverse complement strand
ATTGGACGTGATGGTTTTGGTCCATGGTATTGGATGCTTCGGCATGTATAAATATGTATTGTAACATTGAAAGGAATATAATGAAAAATCAAGCTGGTAGTCCCGGTTTTGGGATCTAGGGGAAAATCTCTGTGCATATGTGTTTTTATGTGCTATGCTCTCGCATTGTTTATTTTTCTATGATTTAGAATTCGTATGCAGGTAATTTCTGTACGGGGTTAAAACCTACATGATTAGTGACCTTTGTCAGCGTAGTTTCTAATTTTGAAGCATTCACATCAGTATTTGTTAAACTCTTGAAGATCATCTCTCTAGTATCTCTATGCAAGTCCATCTAATCCACTAAATGTCTCTTTTTTCAATTTATGGTAAACTTTGTTTCCCTGTAATCTTTTGCAGTCTTGATTGTCTCAGCTTTCAATACCAAAACTACCATGTTCAACTATCCCTTTTTCATATTTTAGGGCTAACGGTAACCTTTTGTAAGAATATCTTGAGCCTTGCCTCCATAACTATGTATAAGCTGCTAATTTTTCTTAGGGTTATATTGTTTTTTGTTTAGATAATTCAATTTCATTATTTACATATTGAATTCATCCCACAACATCATAACATCATTAGCAACATATGCAATTATATAGAAAGAACAATATCATCATCAATGCAGCAGAACATAAATGAACAATAGAAGAAAAACATTCACACATAGAGACACTAGGATTGGTTAGAGACCATAGCAAACCCCCCCAAGGGGGAAGACCTTTCAAATTCTTCTTCTTATTAGATTGTCATAAAATGTTCAGCAAAGAGAGAGTACAATCATCCAATTCTTCATTCACAAGACTATGAAGTAAAAGCAACAATATTATATCCCAGAGATGAACATAACAATAATAGTAATCAAAATCATGATTTAGAAGCATGCAGGCAACTGTCAACATCTATGGTCAACTGTCAGAATCTACGATCAACTATAAAAAAAACCCCTAAGTCTAGGTCGCACTGAGCTAGCGGTCATGCATGCGGCTAAAGTGTTTTGATTGCATGCATATACTCGTATGCATGTGATTGCGGCCAAATTTTTTTATGTGAAAACCTTACAACTGCAAACCAAAAACCCTAGTCCACAAGTGCGAACTCAGACTCTACAATTTCGAACCTGTGTGAATGAATTCCCCACTAATCAATTTCAGACCTATCCAAGCCAAAACCAAAGAAGATAAAATAAGAATGCTTGATGATGATGTCTAAATTAGGGTCACTTGACATGTATTTATAGCCATCCAAGGGTGTCCAATTTCCTCTTAGGGTCAGCCTATCCTTTTGTGCACATATGGATTTTCATAATAAAATTATATTTTTCCTTAACCAAATTAAATTCTTCCAAGCATTAGAAGGGGTTGTTCTTGATTAGGAACACTGTCCAGATGAGGAAATCTATCTCTGAGATTCCAAATTAACACTCCCTCTCAACTAGGAATAAATTTCCGATTGCAACATATGTCCTATCATAAATATCTCGTCAACAAATTTTGTCTTCGCTCATCTTTCTTCATCCCTTCTCATCCTTGTTTATCTCTGCTTGCCTCTGCTTATCTTTGCTTGTCCGTGCTCATATGTTGAACACTCTTGAATCTAAAATAAGAAGAATTTTACATCAAAGGGGAGCCCAAGATACCATCCTCATTAACATCACATAGCTTAGCTCAATCCGGAACAACATCGGGGAATCATGCTCAACCTGGAACCATATCAGAGAGCCCAACTCAACGTGGAATCCACTGATAATGAGGACAGTCTTATGTGACACTCTCACCTCATGTCTACAACAATGGGGAAGGTCCTATGGTACACTCTAACCCCAATTCATCCAGCTACCACCCTATACCGAGAAATAGGTGAAATACCACTTACCAAGAAAGTATCACAACCATCCCCTTGTGAAATCAATGGGTGAGATACCACTTGATATATGAGGTAAGGATCACAACCATCCTATTTCCTGTCGATCTTCCCAGAAACGACCCTCAAGGGTCATGTGGTATAACACCAAAAGGTAAGGATCACACACCCTCAGGCCTCCTCAACCCATTGGCCAGAAGGGGAGGGGCAATCCCAACAAGTCTGGCTTGTGGGTATGATGCCAACTGGGGTATACTTTGCTATACCAATATAGGGGGAGATACTTGACTTGTCAGAATGGACAAGGATCATGCACACCCTATGGGTAAAAATAGGGGACATACCTGTGTTAGGGTCCCACCCTAACCCCCTTATTTATGTAGTAGGATCGTGTCTTATTTTGTAATCGAGCTCTGCTGTATTGGAGGTTGCCCCCTCGAAGAGGCAAGTGAACAATACTTTCTAAACAATAAAATACCTGTTGTTATTTCTCACTGTTCTAAGTTCTGGGTATATTTCTGTGCATATTTGGTATTCTTGTATCATCCTGCAGGTTAAGAGCATAACAAGTGGTATCAGAGTGCTTCTAGGGCCGGTGGGATCTCCATTTTTTAGCAAATTTTTTTTTGGCTAGAGACATGTTCCGGTGTCTTTGAACCACAGGATCTATCATTGAGCGCATAAACCTGCGGATTTGGGGAGGCATGCACGCAAGAAATACAAGAGGTGTTCACGCTTGTTGGACTCCCTTGTAACCCCTATGGTTACCCCTCCGAGTAGTAGTGCAGTAGACAGAACTGCGCACGGACTGTCTTCCAAGTACCCTCTAGTATATCGGAAGCCCCCTAGCTCCCTTGAAACCTCGCCATAGATAAAACGTCGGCCGTCTTGCTGATACAGTACACTGAGAACAACACTCGGAGAGATTACTCACCCGTACGATAAGGTAGTTGGGTTGTACGGCTAAGGGTACGGTTGATCCTTCTTGGTTAGTGCCATGAAAAATTGGGTCGAGTACTACTGTCAGACCCTTATGTATATTGCGATCTATAGCACCTAGCACTCCTCGAGACCATAGTTCCCTTTTCTATCTCGAGATCACGCATAATCTCTGCCAGATTAGATCTCAGCAGCAGAAATCAGTCTCGCAGCTCAGATTTAATAGGACAACCATTCAAATCTATTAGATCCATTAGATCCGCAACAACAATCTGTTCTGTCACTCAGATCTATCCGACCAGCCATTCAAATCTCTCAGATCCACCAGAGCCGCCATCAAGATCTGAGTAGTTGTATGGGTTCCTATATCGGGGCATGTTTTTCGCAGGACTTTTGGAAGCATTGACGTTTTGGGGATTCGGCTATTGCAATATTCCTAAGCAAGGAGTAAAACTCCGTTAGGAGTTTTTCAGGGAAAAAAAAAAAATCAGGATGACGAGCTGAGCAAGGTGGTACCATTCAATTGTTAGTGCCAAAAAAAAATAAAATCGGCCAGTCCCAAATTTCAAGTACATCGAATCGGTGCATGGTAGAAACTAGAGCTCAAGCTATGGCCAATGAGAAGATCGACAAACTTGAACAATCCTTGAAATACCTCCAAGATCAGATGAAAACAATAACTAATGCACTAAGGGAAAGGCGAAAACCCACGAGGAGGCGTATATTGGCAATGAACACAGTAAGGGTGAGTCTAGCCACTCTCTTCACTTCTGGGGCACCCACCAACAATCCCGTCCGTGACCACCGAAGCTGGATATGTATAAATTTGATGGTTCTCACCCAGCAGCATGGGTAGCACAAATGGAGCAGTATTTCAATCTGAATTACATCTTAGATAATGAGACTCAACTTATGGTGGGAAACATGTACTTGGACAATGAAAGATGGCAATGGTGGCAATGGCATCAACATTGCAATGGAAGGCCCTTGACTTGGGACACCTTCAAAAAATCTCTTATAGAGCGCTTTGACGATGACTCTGCTTTTTTGGGTCGTCTCACTAAGCTCCGACAGACTGGCACAGTGGATGAATATATTACAGCCTTTGAAGCCTTAGCTTTCCGCACTATGGGTCTTCAAGATGCATTCTACACGGAATGTTTTGTCAGTGGTCTTAAAGAGGCCATACAAGCTCACGTCCGACTGCACCACCCTCCCACATGGTCGGAGGCTTGCAAGGTAGCTTGTAACGTTGAACGTGCGTTGCTAGTCCAATCGCCCAAATTTCACCACCAAGGGTCACCCCCCACAGGCTCACAACACTACTCAAACACTTAAGGTTCAAAAGGTGTCGCCTGCAGAAATGGCAGAAAGAAGAAAGGAGGGATTATGTTACTACTGTGATGAAAAATACTTGCCAGGTCATAAATGCAAGGAGCCCAAATTCTATCAAATTGATGCTACTGATTACAGCTCATCGGAGTAAGCCCCACCACTAGAGGAACATGAGGAGGAAGAAGAGGAAAACCAGACGGACAATGTCCCTGACAAACCAGTTATTTCGCTGCATGCTTTGGCAGGGATTTCTTCACCTCAAACTCTTAAAATCAGAGGTTTTATTAAGCATCGCCCAGTAGTAGTCTCGATTGATAGTGGAAGTACACATAATTTTATCCATCAAAGAGTCGTGGAAGCAGTGCATTATTTTGTACGAGAAGTTTCTAACTTCCAAGTCCAAATTGCGAATGGGGGAACAATGAAATGTGATGGCCGCTGTGAAAATGTCAAACTTCAAATGGGGGATTATCATTTGAAGACCCACATGTTTTCCATACACATGGGAAGGTGCGACATTGTCCTCGGTACTGAATGGATTCGCACACTTGGGCCAATCACAATGGATTTCCAGGAGTTATATATGAGCTTTAAGCAGAACAACTCCACACATACCCTCCATGGACTCCATGCGGGAGCTCCTTTTATCATCAGCTCACATAGGATGGAAAAATTGTTAAAAAAGGGCCATCATCAAGTTATAGCTCAATTTAATGCCATCCAGACCGTCGAACCCAATTCTCTGCCAATTCATCCTGAGATGCAACAGATTATAAATAACCATCTGCCAGTCTTTGACAAGCCTCATGAGCTTCCACCCTCGAGAGGGGAACATGGTCATAGCATCACTTTGGTCCTAGGGGCCCAACCACCAAATGTGTGCCCATATAGATATCTGTTCGCCCAAAAGAATGAAATCAAAAAAATAATCAAGGAACTTTTGGAAGCAGGCGTCATTCGTCCCAGCATTAGTCATTATTCATTATTGGTGGTCATGGTGCTCAAGAAAGATGGGGAATGGTGTATGTGTCCAGACTTTAGGGCCCTCAATAAGTTGACAGTCAAAGATAAATTTCCCATCTCGGTTGTTGATGATTTGCTAGATGAACTAAATGGGGCTCAATTCTTCACTAAGCTAGATCTTCGCTCAGGCTACCACCAAATTCGCATGAAAGAAGTCGATATTCCAAAGACTGCTTTCAGAACTCATGAAGGCCATTATGAGTTCTTGGTCATGCCATTCGGTCTTTGTAATGATCCATCTACTTTTCAGAGCCTTATAAACCACCTCCTCAAACCATATCTCAAAAAAATTGTCCTTGTTTTCTTCGATGACATCCTCATCTACAATTGCACTTGGGCTGCACATCTTTAGCATGTAGATTTGCTCTTGCAACTGCTTCGCAAGCACAAATTATTTGTTAAGATGTCCAAGTGTTCTTTTGGCATGGAATAATTTGAGTATTTAGGCCACATTGTGGGGCGTGAAGGTGTCAGGGTGGACCCCAAAAATATCCAGGCAATGCAGGATTGGCCTCAACCTAATAACTTGAAGAGCCTAAGAGGCTTTTTGGGTCTCACGGGCTACTATCGCAAATTTGTCCGCAATTATGGTCGCAATGCGAAGCCCCTCTCTCAAGTCCTCAAGAAAAATTCATTCATCTGGAATGTTGAAGCACAACAGGCCTTTTCAGCTCTCAAAAATGCCATGTGTTCCACTCCAGTCTTAGCACTACCCGACTTCACCAAATATTTTGTCATTGAATGTGATGCTTCAGGTACAGTTATTGGGGCAATCTTAATGCATGAAGGTCGACCCTTGGCCTTCACAATCCAAAAACTAAGTGGGAAGAATCAGGGACAATCTACCTATGAGAAGGAAATGATGTCCATCTTACATGCAGTAGATACCTGGCGACCTTACTTATTGGGGCGATGTTTCCAAATCCGCACAGAGCATCATAGTCTTAAATATTTTTTGGAGCAACGCGTATCCTCACCACAACAAAATAAATGGCTCGCCAAAATGCTGGGATATGATTATGACATCATTTACAAGAAAGGGCGCGAAAATATTGTAGTGGATGCCTTATCTTGCCAATTTGAGGAGGAAAGTACCCTGCTCGCAGTTTCCCTTCCCATTCCAGAATGGATTGAAGAGGCTCGCAGGGAATGGTTTTCACATCCTTGCCTCTCCCAACTCATTACTCAATTGCAGGTGGATCTAACTTCCACCAAGGGCTACTTGTGGCAGGATGAGATTCTTCACTACAAGGACAGAGTCGTAATATCACCAACATCCACCCTCAAAAGCCGCATTTTGGCGGAGTTTCACTTATCCCCCACTGCAGGACATTTAGGCTTTCAGAAAACATATGCTCGCACTAGAAGATCATTTTTTTGGACAGGCATGAAAAAGGACATTCTTACTTTTGTAGCGGAATGCGATGTCTGTCAGCGCCACAAAGGGGAGACAATCAAAGTACCAGGCACATTACAACCATTGCCCATCCCGGCATCAATATGGATGGAGGTTTCTATGGATTTCATTACAGGTCTTCCAAAGTCAGGAAACAAGTCAGTCATCATGGTGGTTGTGGACTGACTTTCCAAGTATGCTCATTTTTGCACCCTACCCCACCCTTTTACACCGACTTTGGTCGCTCAATCTTTCATGGATCAGATCTTCAAATTACATGGCATGCCCACTTCTATTGTGTCTGATCGTGACCCGATATTCACCAATAATTTTTGGCAGGAGCTCTTCAGGCTACAAGGTACCCAACTAAATCCTATCATCCACAAATGGATGGTCAAACTGAAGCAGTCAACAAATGTCTGGAAACCTACCTTAGGTGTTTCACTTCAGAAAAGCAACATCTTTGGGTATAGTGGTTACCTCTAGCTGAATGGTGGTATAACACCAACTATCATGCCACCACCAAACTGACTCCCTATGAAGCAGTCTATGGTCAACTCACTCCTTCCCCTATTTCTTATATCAAGGCGTGCTCAAAGGTACAAGTAGTGGATCAACTCCTACAGAACCGCACAACCATGCTAGCCCATCTTAGAGAGAATCTTCATCAAGCTCAAACTGCATGAAGCAACAGGTTGATCAGCATCGCTCAGAACGCCAATTTCAAGAAGGGGATCAGGTATTTTTGAGGATGCAACCATATAAGTAAACATCACTCAAAGACAAGGGTTGTTAGAAACTATCTCCAAAATTCTACGAACCGTATCGAATACTTCAGCACATTGGAGAAGTGGCCTACAAGCTAGATTTGCCACCCACTACAAAAATCCATCCAGTTTTCCATGTCTCATGCCTCAAGAAAGTGATTGGGAACAATTGTAGAATTTAAACCAGTCTACCTGAATTGGATGAAGAAGGGTCCATTTGGCTCCAACCTGAACAGATCCTAGACACACGAGAATGGCACCTGCGTGGCCACATGATCAAGGAAGTCCTCGTCAAGTGGAAAGACACCTCTCTGGAAGATGCAACCTGGGAACCAACCACTATTCTTCAGCAGTTTCCACAGCTTCAGCCTTGAGGACAAGGCTATTCTTAAGGGGGAGGGCATGTTAGGGTCCCACCCTAACCCCCTTATTTATGTAGTAGGATCATGTCTTATTTTGTAATCGAGCTCTGCTCTATTGGAGGTTGCCCCCTCGAAGAGGCAAGTGAACATTACTTTCTGAACAATAAAATACCTACTGTTATTTCTCACTGTTCTACGTTCTGGGTATATTTCTGCGCATATTTGGTATTCTTGTATCGTCTTGTAGGTTAAGAGCATAACAACCTAACCTACTACAAGAGTAGGGATCATGCACACCTATTGTCTATAGTTCCCTCAACCCTAGGATCTCTTCGACTCAATTCCTCACCCTAGGATCTCACGCAGGGGGGAAGAGCTAGTTCAATGTCCTTGATCAGCCTAGACCCTTACTTAGGAAGGTGACATCCATTAATCCATGTTGTTCTCTCTGAAGATCAAAAACATATCAAAGTGTTCATAACTAGTGTTGACTCAAACAATTGACTGAAGAGTTCAACCACATTGCCTCATACATTACCAAGAGCAAAAATCCTTTGTTTTCCTATTCATTCAATACATCAAATCCAATATTATGTTACAACAAATACATATAATAAAAGTATACCTTATTCATCTTCCCTCTCATGGAGGCAGCAACCACAAGCCTAAGCTTGTCTCATACAGCATCAATGTCTCGATCTATGAAGATATCTCTATCCCTGCTACATATAAGGGATTGTCTTCCAATCATATCGCATTCTTGTTGTCACAATATATCACTATCCTATCCATAACCTACTCAAATATCTCTCTGAAGAGCTTCCTTAACCAAGCTAACTACAAATTACTCAAACTCAGTTGTGCTTAAAGCTACGAAATTCCATTTTGTAACACCCTCCTCCCACATTTACCCAAGCTAACCAGTCCACCGGGGTAAACATGTGATGAATAGTTACTATGACATGATTCAACTCCCCATGTACAGTTAGGAAAGTGGACCAGGTGCCCAATCCCTAAGAAAACTTGATGTGTTGCTGAAATAGACCCCCATTCACTTTCATGACAAGGCATGCATGCGACTAAGACCCTCCAGTTTCTCCCATAGCAAGGCATCCATGTGGTTGCGACCTTTTTTAACTAGTTTTGTGCCAGCAACCCCAGATTTTGTGCCACGTTTTTAGGGCCAAGACTCAGGCCACTTCCCAGAACTTCATGAAATTTCCAGAAATGATAATTAACACTAAGATAAGATTACTAACGCAAACACATGAACAAGGACTTGATCTAATGCCTACTATACATGACAGACATTTTGTCAAACATATCATAAATATGTAATTTACAGGTCATAACATATCTAAGCATAGAGGTCTCATATTTATCTGAGCATCGTCAAGGAGCACTGATATCTCCTCCAAATAGTTGCATTGTTATATATATTAGGTCATTCATTCATTATTATTTCATCCATTAACCAAAGCATGATAACATCCATGCATCAATATTATCATAGAACATGCTTATAACCTGCAAATAACCAGAGATACATAAATGATGAGGTAACCATTAAAGCCATGTAATGACAAGCACGTTTACTCATAAAATACCAAAGGAAAAGGAGCTCTTATTAACATATGCAAATCCAACCAAGTCAGGGACTCCCATGTACCACCTGGCCATAGATTGGGCTAAACCAAATCTATATTTCATCCAATCACCACTGTGTCATATGCAAAGCATGAATGCCAGATCTCATGGAATAAACCAATCAAAACCAAACCAGGGCTTCCGGAGGTCAAACAACCTCAACCATCAACTGGTAATTCCACCTCATAGTCAGACATCGCTAACCATCAGCATAACGGTCTCTACCCAATCTATCCAGGATTCCATAGTGTTTGTTCCAACCAAGTCCCTGAGGACTAGTAACTCAACCCATTGTTGTTGTTAGGATCCAGAGTGTTTCACCAACTAGGGCTTCCAAGACTAGTAACTAAACCCACTAAGGGCTTCAAAGTGTTTGTCCAACCAAGGCTTCCAAGACTAGTAAATCAACCTAGCTATTACAAGGCTTCCAGAGCATTTGTCCAACCAAGGTTCCAGGAATTATAACTCAACCCACAACCAAAGGAACATGAGCACAAACCAGAAAACAAAGATAAAACCCACAACACCATGGCTATCTAGGAAATGCAAAGGCTAGGCAAAACCACCATCAATCCAGACAATCCTCCATGTCAATGACAGATCATAACCAAGAAACCACATGAATATGCCATGCATGTCAAAACTAGCAAGGAAATCATACATGAAACTCTGTACATGCAATCAAAACCCATTGTAGTTGTTGATCCAATTCAAGTGTTTGGACATGTTCAATACCTATCATAATCCAACTTTGGTGAGATACCTAACTTACCAAAAGGTAAGGATCACACACCCTCAAGCCTCCTCAACCCATTGGCCAGTAGTGGAGGGGCAATCCCAACAAGTCTGGCTTGTGGGTATGATGCCAACTGGGGTATACTTTGCTATACCAATATAGGGGGAGATACTCGACTTGTCAAAATGGACAAGGATCATGCACACCCTATGGGTAAAAATAGGGGAGATACCTGACCTACTGCAAGAGTAGGGATCATGCACACCTATTGTCCATAGTTCCCTCAACCCCAGGATCTCTACGACTCAATTCCTCACGCTAGGATCTCAGGCAAAGTGGAAGAGCTAGTTCAATGTCCTTGATCAACCTAGACCCTTACTTAGGAGGGTGACATCCATCAATCCATGTTGTTCTCTCTAAAGATCAAAAACATATCAAAGTGTTCATATCTAGTGTCGACTCAAACAATTGACTGAAGAGTTCAGTCACATTGCCTGATACATTACCAAGAGCAACAATCCTTTGTTTTCCTATTCATTCAAGACATCAAATCAAATATTATGTTAGAACAAATACATATAATAAAAGGATACCTTATTCATCTTCCCTCTCATGGAGGCAACAACCACAAGCCTAAGCTTGTCTTATACAGCAACAATGTCTCGATCTATGAAGATATCTCTATCCCATATACATATATGGGATTGTCTTCCAATCATATCCCATTCTTGTTGTTGCAATATATCACTATCCTATCCATAACCTACTCAAATATCTCTCTGAAGAGCTTCCTTAACCAAGCTAACTACAAAGTACTGAACCTCGATTGTGCTTAAAGCTACGAAATTCCATTTTGTAACACCCTCCTCCCACATTTACCCAAGCTAACCAGTCCTCCAGGGTAAACATGTGACAAATAGTTACTATGACATGATTCAACTGCCCAAGTACAGTTAGGAAAGTGGACCAGGTGCCCAATCCCTAAGAAAACTTGATGTGTTGCTAAAATAGACCCCCATTCACTTCCATGACAAGGCATGCATGCGACTGAGACCCTCCAGTCACTCCCATAGCAAGGCATCCATGTGACTGCAACCTTTTTTAAGCAGTTGCTAGCAACCCCAGATTTTGTGTCACTTTTTCAAGGCCAGGACTCAGGACACTTCCCAAAACTTCATGAAACTTCCAAAAATGATAATTAACACTAAGATAAGATTAATAATGCAAACACATGA
Organism: Pinus taeda; assembly: GCA_000404065.3. Lineage (NCBI taxonomy): Eukaryota > Viridiplantae > Streptophyta > Pinopsida > Pinales > Pinaceae > Pinus > Pinus taeda. The sequence goes on along the minus strand of APFE031073479.1, from coordinate 23,282 downwards.
ACAAGGACCTGATTTAATGCCTACTATAAATGACAGACATTTCGTCAAACATATCGTAAACATGTAATTTACAGGTCATAACAACATATCTGAGCATAGAGGTCTCATACTTATCTGAAAATTGTCAAGGAGGATAGATATCTCCTCCCAATAGTTGCATTGTTATATATTAGGTCATTCATTCATTATTATTTCATCCATTAACCAAAGTATGATAAGAGCCATGCATCAATATTATCATAGAACATGATTATAACCTACAAATAACCAGAGATACAACAATGATGAAGTAACCATTAAAGCCATATAATGACAAGCACATTTACTCATAAGATACCAAAGGAAAAGGAGCTCTTATTAACATATGCAAATCCAGCCAAGTCAGGGACTTCCACATACCACTTGGCCATAGATTGGGTTGAACCAAATCTATATTTCATCTGATCACCCCTATGCCATATGCAAAGCATGAATGCGGGATCTCATGGAATAAACCAATAAAAACCAAACCAAGGCTTCTAGAGGTCAAACCACCTCAACCCTCAACTGGTGATTCCACCTCATATTCAGACATCGCTAACCATCAACATATCGGTCTCTACCCAATCTGTCCAGGACTCCAGAGCGTTTGCTCCAACCAAGGCTTCGAGGACTAGAAACTCAACCCATAGTTGTTGTTAGGCTCTAGAGTGTTTCTCCAACCAAGGCTTCCAGGACTAGTAACTCAACCCACTAAGGGTTTTAGAGTGTTTTCCCAATCAAGGCTTCCAAGACTAGTAACTCAAGCTAGCTATTACAGGGCTTCCAGAGCATTTGTCCAACCAAGGTTCCAGGAATTATAACTCAACCCACAACCAAAGGAACATGAGCACCAACCAGAAAACAAAGATAAAACCCACAACACCATGGCTATCTAGAAAATAGAAAGGCTAGGCAAAACCACCATCAATCCAGACAATCCTCCATGCCAATGACAGATCATAACCATGAAACCACATGCATATGCCATGCATGTCAAAACTAGCAAGGAAATCATACATGCAACTCTGTACATGCAATCAAAACCCATTGTAGCTGTTGATCCGGCTGTCATCTGGTGCTTTCCTGCTTTTCCTTTGCCTTCTTGTTGCAAATCCAAAGTATTCCACACTCCTCTAAGAATTCTCCAAGAAAACTCTAAGTGTCCAAGAGTATGAGAGAGAATAGAAGAGAGATATCCAAGCTAAAACTGACAAAAGGTTACACTAAAAAAAGCTAACACTAACTAAATCTAACACTAACAAAATCTAACATGATAAAAGCTATGAACTAATCCTCATAAGCCTTTTTATCATTGAGGCCTCGATTTTCTTCAATTTTCCTTATTTTTCCTTTAATTTCCTCCTCACATGCAACATGTGACCTTTCACCTTCCTTTTCTCCTATTTTCCATTATTCTCATAAATAAAATGCCAATTAATACCTCTTGCCTTTTCAAAGCCTTTGAAATTTCCTTTTCCAATTTCCATAGTCATTAAATAATCACAAGTGATCACCATCACTATGTTTTTTCCCAACACTCATCTTGGAATACGTGTCCCATGACCTTGGTTATTTTTTTTCCTTTACTAACTTTATTACATGGATTTTTGACCAAGGTTGTTACATATTTCCTGCTCGTCCAAGATATCGTGGTATATCCCAAGCTAAAGCAGCACCCAAATGTGCTCTTCTTATCAATAATTGTTCCTACCTAGTCAACATTAGTGCATCCATGCAATTGTAAATCTCCCATAGTATATCTTAGACCAAGATTGATCATCCCATGCGGATTATTTCAAAATTTGCTCAGTACAACCCAATTTGTACTCAAGGTGTTCACTACAAAGCATATATCTAGATGGTTGTTCTCGAAGAACATCAATGCATCAATCAACTCTCGGTACTTGGAGGAGTCTACCAAGTCAGATCCAACAACATCTCTGCATAATTTCTTGAAATTCAATTCCATTGCAATTTCCAAGTATTTGCATTCCATCTTTCCAAGTATCTCCACTAACTTCATGTCATATTTTCCTTGAGAAAGGAATATTTCTCTGGTTCTTTTGTAAACTTATAATCACAGGAAGTAATACATCATGCAAATATCCTTCATCTCGAACTCAGAGGCCAACTCCCTCATACTTTGATTATCAAAGGCTCATTATATGACAAGAATAGATTTTGAACATATAAAACCAAAATCAAAGGCATACCTTGGACCTATTTGAAGTAGAGGTTTGGATCAACATTGCTTCCATACCAGGCTCAGTGATCTTGCTTCAAATCATACAATGCTTTCTGCAAACATAACATTGACCAAACCAATATACTAAGCTTCAAACAAGTCAATATTGTGCAATCAAATCAACCAAGTTTGCTTATCAAGCATTAAATGCCAAACCAAAACTAATATCAAAGCCATGGAAGATTTTTCCAATATCATTATTAAACTTTTCAGTCCCAGTCCCCAAGTAGAGTTCATACCCAAGTACTAGGTTACAACCTTATCTATTTGTCCAGTCAACAATTGTCATTTATTAAGAAATATCGAGCCAATACTTCATCAAGTCATCCACATGATCATAATATGAATCATTTCTTCAACTAAATGTGAACGCATAGATCAAGGACAAGTCAGATATGTTTATGTCATTCATTCATTGTGAAATTTTTGTAATAACCAGAATATAAATTAATCCATACTGAGGAGCAATCCTTTATTGTCATACTAGCTTCAATGATCAAATCAAGACAACTAACATATTGATATGCATAGTATAGACCCCTGAAAACACAAGATGAGTTAAGACATTTACATTCTCTACAACATAAAGGTCTCTGCATAAGACAGTAATAATGCCAATTATGAAACTATCCTCAAGATTCCATTTACAATGATTCTCTATATTTCTGCCCTGCAACACAAGTAAGATAGATTCCAAAAGGTAGGTCGCTTCACATTTTCTAGAGAGGTCTTGCTATCAAACAACCTTCATTTTGATCCCTACTACAAATCAAACATAATGTAGATCTTAATATTCATCTTTTGTCCATAGAGATTTCTATCATGCATTCTGGGTTTCATGCATAAGGTTTTATATTTTTGTATCCTACAAGCTCAATCACACCCATAGGCTTCTTATGTGCGACTAGGAGACCTATAGTTGCACCCTTAATCATTTCTCTCAGTTGTTGGGGCTTGAACTAGGAAAAATCTTCTCTGATCGAATGAGAATTTTCCAAAAAATTCTTCTTCAACAACATCAAATTGTCATCATATTCATGTCCATAAACCTTGCTTCAACAAAGAAGAGTCTTCTATTCATCCGCAACAAAAAATAATAGGTGTTGTGATCTCATGGAGAGTTTCTCCCTCTAAATGGAAAGCTTCTTCAATCATCTTTAATCAAGACATTAACCTATCTATCATAATATTGTATTGCATCAATAAAAATATGAAAACCAAACTATCTTAGGTTTTCAAACATCTATGCATCATAGAAAATCATCATTAGCTACTTCATTGTTACAAATGAACATATCATAAAATATTCATCAAAGGTTAGTGTCTTATAATCAAGGCAACTGACAAGAGTATTGTCATACTTCAAGGATCACAATCACAACATCAATTCTTTATCACATCAATTCAAGGCATCCAGTTTTTGCCACATTTTCAAGTTTACTAAGCTAATCAACCCTAACCAAGATCAACAAGAATATCCTTATACTTTTATCATCGGGTTTACCATGCTTATCACTAACAACAGTATCAAAATCAATGATTTTAGCTTGGTTTCAGAAAATCCACCATGTCTAATAAAATTTAAGATACTTTCCAAATATTAAATGCACCAATATATCACATGTACCATAAGTCAAACTTACTTTCATATGCATGAAGTTGATATTCTCGCCATACCTTAGGGTTTATCTTGCCATCCAATATTGCAGTTAAATCATAATAATGAAACATTATATTGCACATACCTTGTACTATTCATATACCTTTGCAACTTGTAATACTTATTTGCTATTAACAGTTGTAGCACTTGAAATTTCTGGATTTTATTCTACTTTGTCAACTTTGCGAAAACCTTCTTCAGGTACTTATCCCTATTCCAAGACTATCTCTTCACTTCTTTCACTTTCTCTGTTTTCCTGCAACCTAGATTATCCTCAATAAGTATCTACTTATCACATCTCATATGGATGTTAGAAGTATTCAAATACTCAAATATTCATGCAGGAAGCAATACTCAAAACAATAAATCTAAACAAGAATAGTGTCATAAAGAAATAACATAAATATAAAATATACTTATCTTTTAAGAAGAGGTAATAAGCTCCCTCTTGAACCAATATTCAAGAGTTACTACGGTATATTATCCATGTAACAATGTTTCCTTAAAATATTTCCAATCGTTTTCATCAACAACCAGGGCTAATTGAGACTAGCCCATCTGGGGTTGCAACGAATCTTGTCAAAAGTGCTAGAAAAACATCTCATTGACCATGTTAGGGTTTCAATATTGTGTAACTCAAAACCTTTTTCATATTCCAGGCTTTCTTTAAAACCCTAACCTTATGTTATCCATCAAACCCTAATAACCAAATTTCTTAGGGTTTCCTTCAAACCGTGGTATTCTTTTAGGTCTCCTCCATATTCTCTTGATTCCATCAATTGTGTCTTCACAAGGGTGACCTTCAATGGATTTTCTTTAGCCCAACTCTGATACCATGTTAATTTTTCTTAGGGCTATATTGTTCTTTTCTTTAGATAATTGCATTTCATTATTTACATATTGAATTCAACCCAAAACATCATAACATCATTAGCAACATATGAAATTATATAGAAAGAACAACATCATCATCAATGCAACATAACATAAAGGAACAATAGAAGAAAATCATACACGCATAGAGACACCAGGATTGGTTAGAGACGAGGGAAAAACCCTACAAGGGGGAAAACCCTTTCAAATTCTTCTTCTTAGATTGTCATAAAATGTTTAGCAAAGAGAGAGTACAATAATCCAATTCTTCATTCACAAGACTATCTAGAAAAACCAACCAAAGTATATCCCATAGATGAACCCAACAATAATACTAATTAAACTCTTATTCAGAAGCTTTTGCTCAATTATCAACATCTGCAGTCAACTGTCAAAAACCCTAAGTCCTAGCCGCACAAAGCTAACAGTCATGCATGCGATTGAAGCATTTTCGTCGGATTCATAGGACCGTATGCATGTGGTTGCAACCGAAAATATTCTTTGACAACCCTATAATTGCGAACCAAAAACCCTAATCCTCACATCCGAACTCAAACCCTACAATTTTGAACCTATAGAAAATCGTGTAGATTCACAAGCTAATGCAATTTGCTAAAGAAAAAGACAAGAATCTACTTCTACTCTTTATAGTGGAAGCCCATAAACATCGAGCAAATAATAATAAGTATAGGAAGAGAATCAATATGAAAGCCAATAACACAATAAATATCCGGGGAGCCACAGCTCAAAACCCCAATATTTGTTTTGTATTAATCCGAAAACATCAAGATGAAATTACAATGCTTGTTCTCTCTAGAACAATCTCAGCACTCAACAAATTCAATCTCCAACTCATAAGAAATCTCAAGGCCAAATCTTAGCCAATTCACAAGCTCTCCAATGTCTTTATTCGAATGTGTAATTCCTATGAAGGATAGCTTGTATTTAAAGGGAAATAAAGCCTCTAAACATAGTGCAATCCCTCAAGGATCAGTTCCTGAATGCATGCACTATCAATGCAACTCAGAAAAATCTAAAAAAATAGTACATTGTTTCTGCACTCTAGTCTCAACTGGGTCTTTCTCATAATCAGCATGCATGATTTCTGATGGTGGAATCTTCAGTTAACTAAAGTAGCACTAATTAGGTCACTAGTGTCCCAACTGACTGTTTACTCACTATCAGTTCCTGAAACTAATTAGAACTAATTTAACTGGAGTTAACTCAACAGAATGAGTTAACTAATTACAACTCATTCATAACTCATCCTGAACTCCTATAATTTAGGGAGAACATATACATGTCTTCTAAAAGACTTCCAATTCGAATTTCCTAAATTAATTAAGTTAATTAAACTTAATTAATTATTTTCAAATTGTTATGAGAAAAGAATTCTATTTTAATTCACAGTTTAAATCAAGGACAAATTAAACTGGAATTTCTTGTTTCCATTTCTCAACACTCGCTCTCAACAAGAAAGGGATTATCCACTACCCTGATCCTGTCTCTGTGAAACTCGAATTTACATCTTGGCAATGCCTTTGTCAAGATGCCAACATCTTGCTCCTCCGTGGGAATGTAATCTAACATCATGATCCACCTCAATACACAATCTATGAGATGATGATACTGGATATCTATATGCTTGGACCGATAATGAAAAACTGGATTTTTAGAGAGTTTGATACAACTCTAATTATCATAATAAATCACTGTCAGACAAATCTGCTGACCAAACAAACCAACCCGGATCTTCCTCATCAAGATAGCCTCACATGATGCTTGACTTGCAGCCATGTACTCTACCTCTTCCAAACTGAGTGCAATCGATCTTTGTTTCCTGCTATACTAAGAAACTGCAGCTAACCCAATACTAAATATTCCTCCTGATGTGCTCTTCCTGTCAGATGGACTCCCCACCCAATCTGAATCGGTGAATCCTTGAAGCTTCACTCCCTCTATCTGTTTGTACCACAACCCAAACTCGGTAGTGCCTCTGAGGTATCTCAATGCATGCTTTGTCACCTTCCAATACATCTTGGTAGGCCTAACCATCGCTTGACTAAGTTGGATAACTGCATAACACATATATGGTCATGTGTTCACCAAGTACATGAATGAACCCACAAGTTGCTTGTAAACAGTAGCTTCCACTACTTCTCCTAAAGTAGCATCCTCCTTCCTCTAGCTACCAGTTAGAGGAGTCTCCATGGGTTTATTAATCTCCATGCAGAATCTCCTAAGTATCTCGTTGGAATACTTTCCCTGAGATACAAATAACTCCCCATCTCCCTGCCATACCTCCATGCCAAGAAAATAATGCATAAGCCCCATGTCCTTCATCTCAAATTAATGAGCTTCTCATCACCTGTCAGTATGAGATCATCTACATAAATTACAATGATCAAAACCCTACCTTCCAGCGCTATGTGATACAGGTTTGCATCTACTTCACTCTTTGTGAATCCCAACCCAGTGAAGTAGCTATCTATCATGGTGTACCGAGCACAGGATGCTTGCTTCAACCCATACAATGCTCTCTTGAGTCGGCACACATGTGACTCATGGTCCAAGTTTTCAAAACCTCCGGGCTGCTCTATGTGCACCTCTTCCTCAATCATGCCATTAAGGAAGGCAGTCTTCAGATCCATCTGATGGATCTTCCAACCCATCTCTGCTGATAGCGCCAAAATAGATCTGATTGATGAGTACCTTGCAATAGGAGCAAGGTCTCATCATAGTCAATCCCCTCTACCCGTGAAAAGCCACGAGGCACGAATCTAGCCTTATGCTTCTCCACACTACCATTTTTAGCTTGCTTTACCTTGTAAATCCATCAGGAGCTCACAACTGAATTGTCCTCTAGTCTCGGGACCACATCCCAAACACTATTTCGAACTATGGAATCATACTCCTCCACAATCGCATCAACCCAAACTAGTTTTTGCACTGCTTCCTGAAAGGAAGATGGCTTTATCATAGCATATGTACCCATAAGTTCCATGTATCCAGTGTACCTCTCTGGTGACCTCCTCTGTCTGTGCTAAGAAGAGGGTGCTCCCACATTCTCCCGTGCATCATCCAAAAACCTGTCAGCCTCTCTAGTGCACTTTCTTCCCTCTCTAGAATACTCTGCCTGAGTGGATGTCTCCACTCCTTGAACCTCTACATGTGGCTGCTCCACATTAATCTGAGGTCCCTCAACCTTAGGAGCTAAAAGCTCCTCATCTGCATGTAGCTCAAGCTCCCTCTCAAGGGATACTCGAACGGCCTTCTCCTCATCAAACCTGATATCCCTACAAACCATTATCATCTGACTGGTTTTCATGTAAACCCGATAGTTTTGGGCAGTACCAATGTACCTGTTATACAAAAATATCGTCACCTTGATTATTTTCAGTCAGTATGGGTCTATCACCACCTATACCAGCCTCCTAAGCAAGTCTCAGACCTCAGCTCTTCAAAACAAGCTTTGGAAATGAGAGAAAGACATCAAAAAGCAATGTAACTCTGGTTCCGCACTTTCTCTCATTTTTGCCTACGGGCCCGCACCTTTTGTTCAGAGTACCTGCGTACTTATACGCTCTGTATGTAAAGGGGAGGGTGCATACCCCTGTGAAAGTCAAAAGGCACAATTTTTATCTTAAAAAACTCATCTTGGGTTAATTCTAGAGTTTTCTAGAAGGATTTGTTACGTGGATTGTTCGCTCCAAGTGCTTCATGCATCCCATAAGAGGAGGAACTAATCCCTTGTTAAGAGGAGCTATCCCTTTGAAGGAGGACTCTATCCCTTTGAAGGAGGACCTAGTAACTGATCTCCATTGCACTATAAATTGAGGCATTGGGTCTGTGGCTTGGGAGGTTAGAAGCTGAACTTTTGAGGGTAAATGCTAGTGAAATCAAGACTTCCTATTTGAGCCTAAGAGGAGAGATCACATACCTTTTTGGCTTCATTTGGGAGTGAGTGAAGCTTGTCAAAGTAGAGGAGGCTTCTTGTTGGACCCTAGGAGGAGCTTGTACAGCATCAACGCAAAGGTTGTAAGGTTCTTCTCCTTTTCAATTAATACAATCAAGCTCATTTTTCTCAAGAAGTATCTCATGTTATTTGTTTCATGGACTCCTTGACTTTCATGTTAAATATGTTTTATAATACTGGTTATTCAGGTGCTATTTAATCGTTTGCCCTGTTTGTGTTTGCAGTTTTGCGACAAAGGAACTCACTTGGATCAGAGGAGCGAAGGCATCCCCAAACTTGCGTTGGACATAAGGTAGGCCTTAAACACACTTGTTTGCCATTATTTATAAAAGCACATTTAGATAAAGATAGTGTCTGGTTGGTTTTCTTGTCATTAGGTCTTCTTTAGATTCTAGGAAGGTCTATCTTGTCCACAAGATCGACTCATTCCGCGTGACAAAATGGCGACTCCACTGGGTACTTGATTGTTTTCCTTGTTTTTCTTTGACTTGAGAAACTTGCCTTTTTGTTTCTGTTTTTGGCTTGTTGTGTGTGGACTTGGGTAGATTTAATGGATCTAGGTTTTTTTTTACTTTTCATTACTTTAGTCGAAGTCCGTAGTCTGTGCTTGTATCACAGTGCGTACCTGTACGCACTTTTACTTTGTGCACAAAGCGTACACGCACCTGTGTAAACTCTGAACGTGCGTACCCTGCTAAAATTTGAAAATTTTGAATTTTACTCTTTAAATTAGTTTTATCTTGATTTAGTAGTTGTTATCCTCTGCCCATACCTACATGTGATTGGTTGAAAGCTTTCCTTGGTTTAATTTCATTGGCGTTAGGGTTTTAGGTGAAATTCCTAGGAGTTTTGCTTGTTGGGTTTGTTTTTCAATTTGGTTGTGTAATGGCTCTGAGCTTAGAAGCTGTAGGGACTTCATATCACCTTAGTGTCTATCAGCCTTCTTATGAGTCTGACCATTTATGAAATCTCCCCTTGTTGAGGAATCCGCTTTGAGTTTTCTCTTTACAAAACTTCGAAAAGCTTGTGATTGAAAGTTTGGATTTTCATTTTCAAAAAGAAAACAAAATTGGTTGTTTTTGACTTATTTGTGATTCTGGACAAATTGGTCCTTGGTTTTCTTATAGCCAAGTAAAACATCCTCGAAAAGACATTTTGTGAGATTTTACTTCAAATAGGTTTTCATAGTTTGTAGATCGTAAGTTTGCTTTATTCATAGTTTTCTCAAGATTTGCTTTAGTCACAGTTTTAAATGTTTTATAAAATATAAAAAATCTCTTTTGGAAAAAGTTTGTTTTGGTAGCCTTTGAGTGTTTGAATGAAAAAGGAAATTCTTGTGAAAATAACTAGTTGTCTCGTTTTGAGTGCATTGGAACAAATACTCTTCTTTTGATTTGTTTGTTAAGAAATATTTGTGTTTACAAGTATTTGAATTTTCCAACTCTTTCCTAGCTAGAAATTCATTAAAGAGAAAAGATTGCTTAATCATCTTAAGTGCATTTTTGTAGTGATTTTGAGTCGAGTCTTTACACCACGAGTTTCATCTCCATCACCTCTTGACTTAATCAAAAGCCAATAAAAATCACGCTTAAAATAAAATCAATCTAGAAATTTTTTTGTTTCTAGGCTCTAAACACCACCTAGCTTGGCTAGTGTCTTGGAGTAGGGGGTAATTAACTCTCCAAGATAGTAAAACAAACAAGTAGTTGTATCTTGCGGTAGGAGAGAATCTGATTTGTTGATCTATGCTTTTGGGAAAGCTCCTCTTAAAGGAGAAGCACGAGATCGTGTCCAAACCAATGTGGGAATCAATCCTTCCTCATTGGGAACGACGCCAGATATTCACGTATTACAAATGGTAAACCTCGGATTAACCACTGTCGAGGAGCCTGGGGTCACTTGTTGGTAAACCTCGGATTATGTTGAGGAGCCTTCAAGGGGATTGAGCTTGCTACTCTGCCCTTGCGTGCGTATCGGATCGTAGACTGTTCCCCCAGGTATATTTGTTTCTGTTGGTAACCTTAGTGACCATATTCTATAAGATTCTTCCTAAGGTGATGGTGGCGTGAAGATCCCACTGTACCTAGAGTAGACGTCGGCTAGACTCACTTGGATTTTCTGGGGCGGTTCTCTTCACTTGAGACGGTTAAGTGGAGAAACTTCTGCCAGCCTATTCATTAAGCAGGTTGTCGGGGTAACTGTTCCAACTACTATTTCTATATCGAACTCTGTGACGTTGGATTTCATCACCAACTAGTGTTTTTAGTCCGGAAAGTTACTGTTTGTGTGTGTTTGATCTCCTAGATTCTTTAGGCGTGTGATTCAATTTGTTTGGTTCTTTAGAGACTTTAGGTTGTTTTCATTGAGATTTTACTTTGTTTGCGTGTGAAGTAGTTAAAATTCTTTAACTTTGGCTGAATTATCGAGGCATTCCCATAGGCTTCGGGGCCAATCCCCTGAGTTTGTTAACATGGCGGAGTTACTGAGGATGTCCCGTAGAATTCAGGGTCAACCTCTTGAAGACATACCGAGCCAGCTTGAAGTCTTGAAAGTCCTTGTATCTCCTAGTGACGGTAGAAGTGGGTCACCTGAAAAAGGAGAACCTTCTTTGGTAGTATATTCTGATTCTCAACCGTTAGTAATTTCAGAAGTTACTGGTAGTATTGCATCTACTAGTGATATAGGTGAAGAACCTGAAGTATCTGAACCCGAATCTGAAGTTGCTGCTACTCCCGTATTAGAGTTTGTTTCTCCAACTCCTAGTGGTCCTTGTTCTCCTAGGGTAGAAACTGTAATCACCCAAGATCTTCCTTCTGGGCTCATAGCTATTGAAGAGCTTGCTATTTCGGACATCGAAGAAAGATTTCCTTTTCCAGAAGATTGACCTATCTTAGAACTTAGGGAGCGTGAATCGATTTTTTACAGTCCACCTAGGAGCACTGCTTGGTACCGTTCACTGATTAATCTCTTGGAAAATCCGGGACTAACTTTTTCACCACCTTGCATTTTTTATCACACTGCACCTAGAGATCACTATCCTGCATTGAATATGTCTAGTCTGTCATCCATGTTTTCTCAATCTCCGGAAGCCTATTTGTACGACGGTCCTTCTGTCGCCGCTGGGTATCAGTCCATCTCTGGTACTTTTTCGGGAGCATCTCCTCAACCTATCGAACAGAAGTTGTTAACTAGAAGTAGTGGTACTAAATCATTGAGTGTAGAAGATATTCTAATAATTTCAGGTTCTCAACCTCAAGGTGGCCAGTTACCACCTAGGGGGCAACCTCAAGGTACTCAGTATGTGCCTGGGGGACAACCTCAGGGTACCTAGTATATGCCTGGGGGGCAACCTCAAGGTACTCAGTTTGCGCCTGGGGGACAACCTCAAGGACAGTACATACCTACAGGATAGTACGTTCCTCAAGGTCAACCCCAGACTCAATATGTACCCCAAGGTCAACCTCAGTATCAATATGTACCCCAAGGTCAACCTCAGTATCAATATGCACCCCAAAATCAACCTCAATATCAATATGTACCTCAAGGTCAACCCCAGTATCCGTACGTGCCTCATGGTTATCAACCCTAAGGTCAGTACCCATCTCAAGGTTACCAACCACCTTCTGGTCAATCATATTATCAACCCTACCCTCAACCCGGTTATGGTCCTCAATATCCTCAACCTGTTATGGGTCCATATCCTGAAACGAATTTAGTGTGGGATCCATCTCAATCTCAGCAAGTCTTGCAACCGAATGTGCAGTCGTCATCTCAACCTGGACAACCCTTGGTTTCTGGTCCATCTCAACAACCTGTCCAGTCTACTGTTCAAACTTTTTCACCTTCTGTAATTTCTTAGTTTGGGCCTAGTACGCCTCGTACTCCGCCTCAAACGTCTGCTGCAACTACTGAAACAACTACTCCATCTACCCCACCTTCTTTTGGAGTATCGACAACTCCAGTTTCTACTGTCCCTGTATCTACTCCTCAGACATCTTTACCTCAGTCTGGACCCGCAGTCCAGACTTCGGTCCAGATGCCTGTAGGAAGTACGGTTGTCACTTCTCAAACTCAATTTAATCAACCTCCGTACCAAGGACAGTACCAATACGGTCCTGCTGCGCAACAACCAACCTATCAGTATCAATCGTACCTTGGGCATACATATCAACAACCTCAGCAACCCCAGTATGGTCTAGTTAATCGTGGTTTTCCAGGAGGTAAAAATATCCCAAATGCGATTCCCATTCCTAGTTATCCTGGATATCCTCCTCCTGGGGCTGGTCTGCAGACCCCGAGTTTCAGGGACCCTAATCGTCAGTTACCGTTTATCGCAACTTTGGACTTGCCTGACTTGACGCGCCTTACGAAGGATCCAATTAACTATCTTCAGTATTGGCCGCCAATGCCGCATAAGTTGCCCAGTGATATTCCTAAATTCGAAGGTAAGCCAGGAGAGGACCCGTCGAACCATGTGATGACTTATCACCTTTGGTGTGCGTCTATTTCCATTTCAGATGATTCGATTTGTTTACATCTTTTCCAGTGCACTCTAATTGGTCTTGCGGCCAAGTGGTACATTGAGTTACCGTGAGCCACTTTTTATAACTTTAGTCAGTTAGCTACCTTGTTTTTAACTCATTTTCAGTTGCTAGTCAGATATGACAATGGCACGGAACTATTAACTTCGTTAAAGCAGTGAACGTCCACTTACATTTCAGATCATATCCATGAATGGAGACGTCGACGGAATTTAGTGAAAGTTTATATCCCGGATCAGATCTTAGCTGAATGGTTTGTAAAATGTTTACTGCCCAAGATCACTGAGGATGTAGCTAAAGCCAGAGTAGTTACTAAAGAGCAAGTCATTGCTCAAGCACAGTACCTTGACTTAGTTTATACTCAGTCAGGTACGTTACACGAGAAGATCCCTGATCTACCCAAACAAAATCAAATCACTGCTGCTCCTTCAGGGTCTCATGCCACTGATGGTATGATTGGTACGGTAAATACCAAAAGTAAGAAGAAGTCTTCCAAGAATTCTTCTCCTATCACAACCTTGCCAGATTCCCCGACAGGAGAGTCTTCCGCGGAACTTTCCACCGATATTCAAGTTGTAGAGTCATCTACAGCTAAATCAAAAACCAATGGTAAGAAGAAAGGGAAGAAGAAGAATAAAACAAATAAAAATTCAAAAGAGAAACCAGAAAAAGAGGAACCCACTGATGAAAAACGCAAACCTCGTTATCCGTGTCTCATCTACGATGAAGACCATTATACGAGAGACTGCCCTCATCATGCAGAGGTTGCAAAAATTGTCAAAGGTTCCCCAACTCCTACTGTCTTGAAGGATCCTTTTCCAACTCAAGACAGTAAGATGATAGGTTCATCCTCTAGTGCCAATGAAGAACCCATATTGATGATGTCCCATGTTAGGATTGCAACTCGATCGCAAGATTATGGCAGTAAAAGTCTTGTTGATGGTAAAGAAGCAGAATCTTCTCATTCGAATCCATCAACCTCAGCTCCCGGTTTTGATCCACTACAGATCGAGAAACCTAATCCAGACTTAGTGATCAAACCGCCTACCAAGGGTATACTTCGAAAGTCTGCTTTCAATCCACATGCAAGAGCAGCTTAGAACTATAACATTGTTGAGGATTTAGCTGTTTCACCCTCAGCAATGTCGGCTTTGGAAGTGTTGCAATCATGTCCAGCACAGCGCAAATTACTTTTGTCTGCTATAGGAGTTATTGACGTTCAGGACCCGAACCTTATAATCTTCGATCTAGAAAATAGTGCACTGTGCTTACCTCATCAGATGGCTGTCCAGATTCCAGTGATAGTCAAAAACAGACTTGTTCATAGGACTGTAATTGATGAGGGTGCTTCCACGTGTATTATGTCAATACAGTGTTGGAGATCACTTGGTTCTCCTTCACTAAATCAATCCCCGACGATTCTTAAGGCCTTTGATGGCCGTGGGTTTCATCCTTTTGGAATTTTACAGGATCTACCTATAGGGGTTGAAGGT
>APFE031073473.1:141525-161791 GCA_000404065.3 Pinus taeda | reverse complement strand
GTTTTGAAGAGGGAAACCTTCAACCAATAAAGGGAGGTCTCACCCCACATAAAAGGGAGAACTTCAACCTAAAAAGGGAAGTCTCAACCTGTGATGGTTTAAGGATGACCAACAACTATGGAATGCTTAATGCAATTCCTGTAACTCTTCCAAATCTGGAAAGAAGTTGGTGTCTTCTGCTAGAGGAAGTGTTCTCAATTTTGTTCCTGGAATTCTTCCGAAACTGGCAAGAAGTTGAAGTCTTCTGCTAGAGGAAGTGTCCCAGATTACCAATTGAAGGCATGCTCAAGGGCATCTTTGTCTCTGGCTACAACTCTGAATCTGTTATGGCAGGTTGTGGCTCAGGCTTGCTTGACGTGGCTTTGAAGCTTTTAGATGACCATCATTTCCCCCCCTGTCAGATACAAGGTGAGATGATGGAGAAAACTCAACTGCAAGACTGTTCAATACTCAGGAATAGGTTCTAACATGTGTTTGGAATATCTTCTTGTTTGTTGATGCCCATTGCCAAGAAGCGATCCATCCAAGATGAATCTTTGTTCTTGTAGCACATTTGTTTTTGAAGCATCTGTGTGAAGAATGGCTAGTTTTATGACAGTGCTTACATGGATGAAGATCAAAACAGTGATCTTTCAGATGGCCAACTCGGTCATAGTGTTGGCATTTTACAATTTGTTGTTGTTGTTGTTGTTGTTGCTGTGGAAGAGAGGCAAGGTTTGGAATAGCTGGAGGTGAACTGTCATGAGGAGCAGGTGAACTTTCATGAATGAATCCAGCACTCTGGAACTGAATGGGCTTGGCGTAGTCTGGAATATGAAAGGACAAGTCCTTGCCATATCCAAGACCAGTTCTGTGCTTGTTGTGGACAAGTTGTTCCCAAGGTCTGATGATGGGCTTGGGAAGTGCAGACTGAGTTTCTGCATCTGCATGTACAATCGCTGCTTTATTGGGCACTGGATCTGAATGAACTTCAACAATATTGTCTCACTGTTTATGGGAGTCTGTTTCATTGTTCTGAATAGAAACAAGTTCAGAATGATGACTCCACTGCTGTAATTCTTCCTGTTGCAATTGTGATTCAAGCTGCAAAAACTCTATCTTTTCTTGTGCATATTGTAGACATGTTTGAATGTCTGAAAGAGAGGCTTTGTTAATTTTGATTGTGCTGTCAACAGTGGACTTGATTAGAGTTTTTAGTAACTCTAATAAGCCATGAATTTTCGCCATTATTCAACCAAACAAATGGGCAAAGTGTTAAGAAACCAAATGCACAGTGTTGCTTCGCAATAAATGTCTTTTTTTTCGCAAAACAGATGATATCAAGTAGTATTCAAGGCAGACCCCATCAATGAGGAAAAGCAGAATTCTTTATAGCATGAAGGCTCAATCTTTTGTCTACAAAAATGTGTTTACAATCAACGCGAATCAGTGCAGCACTTTACCAATACACCGTCATGGGAAAACACACCATTAACCACTTTGCATGTTCAGAGGTTGATTCTCGATGGAGGAAATATGGAAGATGCAATTCATGAGACGGAGACAGCGTAGTAAAAATACCATACCATAGACAACTTACTAATGTAATAGACAACGTTAACTTACAGCTCAAATAAATAAACAGCCTACACAGCTACACTGCCAAGATATTGTTGATTCTTATGATCGCATTTGGGATGTTGATCGAAACTTTTCACCAAGCCATCTCACTGTGGGGTTTGATATACCAGTGAAGATAAATAGTTCTGGAGTTCTAGAGAGCCCTCCTGATGCTGTGCTTCAATCAGCAAGGATATTGGTTCGAACAGATACCTTATCTTACAACTTCCAACTTGACGAGGAGGCAAATTACCTTGTAATTGCCTATTTTGCCAGGATTTTACCTGTGCAATCTTCTTTTCATGTATTGGTTAACAGAGATATTTTAGCAACCAATTACAATCTCCAAAGCAGTGAGACAGACGCAGTTTCTTTCATTTCAAACAATATCTCTATGATTAATATCACAATCCACAATGTCAGCTTTCATCCACAAGTCAATGCTCTAGAAGTATACCAGATAGTTGGCATCCCTCTAGGAAGTTCACAGTCAACTAACAGAACTAAGAGATCCTCCAGAATGGCGTTCAGAGGATACTATATTTGCATCTTGTAAGCCAAGAAACAAAAATCCTTTTTTTTTTTTCGGCGCGCATCACCCACAGTTCTTATCCAATTCCCAGCAATGGCAGTCATACAATATATATCAATCTGTAGTTAATACGCTATACGCACAAGGTTATTGCAACTATAATCAGAAGATATACCCTCCAAGATAGAAGGCAAGAAGGCGGTTATAATGCGGCGGGACAAATCCGGTAAGGAGTATAAATCTTAGTGTAAGCTACCTCAGTTGTGATCTCTGTCAAAATAAGTTGCGTATGACTAAGAGCAGAAAGCCAACAAATATATGTGCGTTACAACATTCTTGCCTTGAGTTGCACTATTGCTAAATGGATATGTGCATACACAATGGAGATATATAAAAAGAATTATCAATTTCAATCTTAACAAATCGTCAGCTTTTACCTCTGAAAATCTTTCCAAGTAAGGCCACACATCAAATCGAGAAACCCAGTTATGCAAAACTCCTTTTTCTATTCTGAAGGGCACTCGGAGTATATAACAGTTGAAGCTACGCTGGTGGAGAACGGTAAGGACAGCGTCTCTATAGCTATCACTGTTTCTAAAGGAGAAGGCCCTTTCTTTCAATTTGATTGCATCGGGTATTACTATGGCTTTCAAATCGAGGGCGTGGCCACAAGTAAGCAATCGAAAACACTGTTTTCTTGCTCGGATCCTCAGGCTACAACAGTGAATCAACTCAACAGTCTTCCAAGCAATCCAGGTCAGCCGAGGCTAAGCTTTTCAAGATCTTTGAAATAAACAATGACATAAACAAGAATAAAGCCGTTAATGGCCTGAGCCAGATAAAGACAAGCCAGGCGAGCGGCTATTCGAATCCTCCAGGACGGGCATTCATGGTGTGAACAGAGCTCAGTTATCTGCTGTTGCTCTCGTCCTAGCAGCCTTGAGAAAGTCCGTTGTGGCTTGCAGAGCAACCAGAGAGGATTCCTGTTCTATGGAGATCAGCTAGCCGACAAATGAATCCTTCCCTTTATGCCCCCGATGGCCTTATGTATACTGACAAGAACCAATGACCTCATTTACGTGCATTTCTTAGGAGCAGTAACAATGATTTCAGAATCTAAATGGAAGATCTAAACTATGTTAGCGATTTAAACAATTGATGGTTCTTTATATCCCTCTTACCATTCGACAATTTTGTTGACTGTCCATGCCATTTTTAGATCTTTATTGTTACGGTTGGATCGGTGCGACACGCTTAAATCCACAAGATTTCACTGTTACCTTTGCTCCATCCTTAGAACGATGTGGTTGCTTCTATACACAGAACATATTCCTCAACGCAGGATAATCAATGATCCAGCGGAATGCAAACTCCGTGGCGCAGAGGATGCCTAATAGACAGCAACCCTGACTGCCAAACCGCGCTGCGAGACCCGGTTTTTGCAGCTCGAACCGCAACGGCACTCTCAATGCATCCAAAGGAACAGGCTACCAACGTTTAGCAGAATGTCAGGTGAATGTCAGGCGACGGTTTAATGCTAGGCGCAGGTCTTATAAATGGAATATAGCAGAGGCAACAGCGTTTATGGACAGTCGCCTTCTGGCAGACAGAGAGCGCCTTTTTTTTTTTGTTTTCGCTGCGCTGTCTGATAGGTTTTGTTTAGGAGAATGGCAGCAACATTCAAGGCAAGCAGCATAGCAGTAGCAGGCTTGACAGAAAAGGTCAGACAACTGACACCAACAATTATATGGGCAGCAAATTTATGAAACGCTTATAGATAGAGAGTGCAGGTATGGCAGACAGAACGCAGATAAAGGAATATGGAGGAGTAGCGCAGGTATATGCAAAAGGTGGCAGCTAGAATTTAGCTGAGAAAATATTCATAAGTGATGGCAGAAATGACCTGCACATAAAGACCATAAAACAAATGGTTCAAAGAAATTATGCAGGGCAGGAATACGCCTACTCTGATACCATGTTAAATACACATGGGCAGTCAGAACAATATGAAAGATAAACATGAGAATACATTTTATTAACAACTGATATACATTTATAGTACATTGTTGTGACCGTTGGGTTTCACATCCCAAGGTCTCTTGGACTACTTTGTTTATTCAGCTTCCACACTAACCCATTTAGGATTAGGTGTCCAACATGTTCGATTCCTCTTCCAACTTCGTTGGATCGCCTGCTATAGCTTCGCTTGGAGTTCCCTGTCTCACTGTCATCATTAGACTCACAAGGTGCGGCTACTTGTCCTATTGCGAACTGCGCTAGCTTGCTTCGTCGGTTCGGTTCTTCAGTTACGTCGTGGGGTGAGTCATTCGCCACCTTGGCGGTCAAATCGGACTTCAAATTCTTTTAGATCACGGCTTAATCCCTCGTTACAGTCTTACCGTCAGGTGCTATATCAACTGTTAGATCTGGATCCCCCAGATCCAATGCCATCCGCTCATTTCGTGCGGTTGACTTGCTCGACCATTAGCACGTGATGAGCAGTGGTTTTCTCTCTCCTCCACTTGCCATGCGTTGGGCGTTGAGTGGAACCACTCTGTTTTCCCCAAATATGCTTACTGCCCAAGGATGCCCTGATGAATACCACCGGTTTTTAGAGCACGGGTCTCGCCTTAGCCTTTAGCCTTTTTCCCCATGGTTTTCCCGGCTCCCACGTGACCGAGCGCTCAGGGCCCCTCCTTTTCGAAGGTTTTTGCCCAACGATCAAAAACTCCCTCTGTTTCTCGATCTGGGCTTCCTAGGGGCTAATTTCTCCTCCTGCGCAGTCTCCATGGGCCTCGATCAACGCGCTTTGACTGAGGTCCTCGTCGTTCCATGCCGGCTGCCAACTGGCACTGGTTTAGAAGTGTTTTTGATCGCTGCTCTCAATTCTTTGAAGTCTGTCCCGACCTGGTACAACGATGGTTCTTTTGATTATTCTTTATGGATCCAATTCGGATCAGTAGTGCTTGCTGAGGAAATTGTAGGAGTGATCAGAGTCGTAGGTGAGGTGCAGTGAATACAAAAGCAAAGATGCAAAGAGGGTACCAGGAGCATCAACGCAGAAGCTGAGAGAGAGGGACGCAGAGCCAGCTAGAGGCCACCCAGAGCCAGTCAGGGCCCATGTAGAGGCAACCAGGAGCTGCGCAGTGCTAGAGAGAGCTAGCGTGGGTGATGCAGAGGCTCTAGAGGCTGACGCAGTGCCTCCAGAGGTTGATGTAGGGCGAGTTGGGGTGATGCTGGGCCAGAGAGGTTGACACAATCCCTAGAGGCAGATGCTGGAGATTTCGTGGGGCAGATTGGAGCTGAGAGCTGTGGGATTGTTCATCCGAGGTTTTAGCTGGAATATCTATCTCTGACTGAGAGGTACTATTGCCGAGATCATTCTCTGTTGGGTGAGCCGGTTTGGCACCCAGATTGTATTATGAAACTGCTTAATAATAAAACTCTCAGATAGCTGCACCTTGCATTGGGTTTTTCCGGGGACATTAGTCCAAAAACAACGGTGTCACTTGTGTGCTTGTTTTTCCTTCTGTTGATGATCTGTAATGTGTTGAGCATGTACTTGTATTTATTTTCAGTATTTACATGGTAAATAACTTGTTAATTAGACATAACAAGTAGGAAGAAATAAATCAGAAAGTACATGAAGGATTTCTAACAGTTAGACTTAGAAATTCCAACATGGTATCAGAGCGTGGTTGCAGATCAGAGGAGAACTGAGGGCATTAACCGAGCAGAGCAACAATAGTAGAAACAACTGTCCCGAGTGACAGGAGCTATTCCTAGCGGAGAAGCAGCAAGGAAGGGGTGACGC
Source organism: Pinus taeda (assembly GCA_000404065.3). Lineage (NCBI taxonomy): Eukaryota > Viridiplantae > Streptophyta > Pinopsida > Pinales > Pinaceae > Pinus > Pinus taeda. The sequence goes on along the minus strand of APFE031073473.1, from coordinate 155,846 downwards.
AGTGCTTGTGTCATCAAGGTTGAGTCGGGAGGAGGATTAGCGTAGTGGCAGAAGGGAGCAAGCCTGACCTACGCAGTGCCCGGTCATCTTTCTCAATCAGGAAGGATTGACGCCCGTGGCCAGGAGGTGCGGATTTTGCTAGTGCTGGGATTGCGCAGAGCCTAGAAGCTCTAACCTTTAGTTTGCTGAGGCATAAGAGGCTGTGGGTAGGTTGCGGAGTGAAGCTAGTGGGGTACTGTGGTCAGAACAGTACCTAACAGGGCAAGACCAAGGAGGAGGGAGTTGTTGCCGAGGATTTCTAGCCAAGAAATTTGAATCAGTGGTGCAACTGCACTAACGATCGAAGTGGGGGCATCTCGACATTGGCAGAGGGGTTTCCAGGAGGGAAATTGAGGCTCAGAGGGAGTCACATTGAGAACTTCCAGGAGGGAAGCAGAGGAGTAGCGAAATGGTAGTGAACGGGGTAAGAGACCACGTTAGACTGGATGGAGCCTCAAACTTCGTAGTTTGGAAGGCCAGAATCTTGTCTGTTCTAGACATAAATTGTCTCAAGCACTTTGCCTTGAAGACGATAGCGATCCTAGTTGACCCAGTTGAGAACAATAAGGACAAGGAGGCAGTGGCGAGGACCAAGAGCATCATCCTTGACGGGGTCAAGGACCATGTAGTACCACACATTGCCGAGAAGAATATGGCAAATTTGATGTGGGAGGCCCTAAAGAAGTTGTATCAGCATACTTCTGTGCAAAGGAAGATGCTACTAGAAAATCAGTTGCAGTCATACCAGATGCAAAAGGGAGAACAGATCGACATCTTCCTCGGTCGAATGAAGGAGATCCAGGATCAACTAACTTCCATGGGGGCCATGCCGGATCAAGAATTGATGGTGAGAACAACCCTGAACGTAGTCTTAGAAGACTGGGAGGTGTTTGTCCAGAGCATACTGGGCAGGGCAACCCTTCCAGATTGGGAGGAAATGTGGGTGACTCTTCACCAAGAAGAGATCAGAAGGCTAAGCAAGGCGTGAAGCAGCGGCAAGGGGATCAGAATCAAGGAGGAAGAGGAGGATGTTGCCCTAGCATCTGAGGGAAAGCAGGAGAAACGAAAGAAGAAGGACCTCTCCAAGGTCAAATGCTTCAACTATGGGGAACTGGGTCACTATGCAAGCCAGTGTTTGAGGAAGAAGAGCAAAGGAGAGGCTTCCGAGACCAAGGCTACGCCAGAAAGGGCGGAGAAGGAAGTGGAGACAGATGATCACTGTGCCATGAGTGCTCACACGCCACTTGAGCGGAAGTAGGGAGACATCGAGCTATAGTTAGACGGACTACAGGCAATGAGGGGCAGGATCCTCGAGGTACCCAACGTCGAGGATTATACCTTGCTACGGGAGCCCCGAAGAGGAGTAGTAGGACTGGAAGATGTTGGTAGAGACGAATGCGGATGAAGCGAGAGAGGGAGCTACAGTGCAGGAGTCCCAGGATAGCGTGAGATAGCAGTGCGAGATGCACAGAGTTGTGGCAGCAGCGTAGAGGTCAGAGAGGGAGCACTTGTCAATGACAGAGGGAGCTTCAGCCTTCAACATCGGGAGTGTTTCTAGCCTGACGAAGATGTCAGAGTTGGTAGATCAGTTACTTACTTCTCAGTAACTGAGTTGCAGTGCAGCAGTTAGTAGTGGCGGTGCTATGGGCAGCACGATGCCGCATGATGAGAGGGATTGCAGTGCAGATATAACAGTGGCAGTGGCAGAGCCATGGGTTGCAGCACAGATGCAGAGGGAGTTTCTGTACAGATGCAACAGTGGTAGTGGCAGGGCCATGGGTAGCAGAACATGATGCAACAACTCCAGAGGATGTTGTGCTGCAAGCCTAACATTAACATAAGGACTAATGCTGGATGATCAGGGTGATGCTTAGTTAGGAGTATTACTAGAGCACATTCCTCGCTAAGAGGGAGTGTTGATTTGGGGTAGCATCGAATGTGCTCTAGCCACGAAAATTGGTGGAGAGGCTAAAGCACATGAGATCTCCAATACCCAGAAATGGTTTGGGTAGAATCTAACCAGTTTGGGAGATATTAAAATAATTAATATTTTTAATGGAGTCCCTAAGTCTAAACTTAAGGAAAATAAAATATTGGTGTGAATTAATATAAAACTAAGTTACAATGGTCCAAAAGTCATGGATCAAGCCAGATCTAATCTTAGCTGTTGAATTGTCAACGAGAAAAGTATAAGAGAAGGCTTGAGGGTCACTTGGAGAATACATTGAGTTGATTAAGAATTCAATTTTCTGGGGTAAGGCTTGCTGAGGAAATCAAAGGAGTGATCAGAGTTGCAGCTGGGGGGCAGTGAATACAAAAGCAAAGAGGCAAAGAGGGTTCCGGGAGCATCAGCACAAAAGGCGGGAGAGAGGGACGCAGAGCCAGCTAGAGGCCACCCAGAGCCAGTCAGGGCCCATGCAGAGGTAGCCGGGAGCTGCACAGTGCCAGAGAGAGCCACCGTGGGTGACGCAGAGGCTCTAAACGCTGAAGCAGGGCGAGTTCAAGTGACACTGGGCTGATGCTGGGCCAAAGAGGCTGACGCAGTCCCTAGAGGCAGACGTTGGAGATTTCTTGGGGCAGATTGGAGTTGAGAGCTGTGGGATTGTTTATCTGGGGTTTAAGCCGGGATATCTGTCTCCGACTGAGAGGTACTACTGCTGAGATCATTCTCTGTTGTGTGAGTTGGTTGGCACCCAAATTGTATTCTGAAACTGCTTAATAATAAAACCCTCAGATCGCTGCACCGGTTTTCCCGCATTGGGTTTTTCCGGGTCTAGTCCAAAAACAACGGTGTCACTTGTGTGCTTGTTTTTCCTTCAGTTGATGATTTGTAATGTGTTGAGCATGTACTTGTATTTATTTTCAGTATTTACATGGTAAATAACTTGTTAATTAAACAGAACAAGTAGGAAGAAATAAATCAAAAAGTACATAAAGGATTTCTAACAGCTAGACTTAGAAATTCCAACAAGGAATATAAACTCGAAGAAGGATGACAAGTACACCAAGGAAAGATGATGTTGCTCTTTTATCAATGATAGAACCAGAGAATTTCTCTCAAGCAAGCAAGGATCCTCATTGGATAAAGGCCATGGAAGAAGAAATGTCTCAATCGAGAAGAACGAAACATGGGAGCTAGTACCTCGTTTGAAAGATAAAAATATGATTGGAACCAAATGGGTATTCAAAAAAGATGAATGAGGATGGGCAAATAATCAGAAATAAAGCAAGGCTTGTTTGCAAGGGATACTCATAAATTGAAGGAATTGACTTTGAAGAAACATTTGCACCGGTAGCCCGATTGGAAGCCATAAGGATGTTTTTGGCATTTGCTTGCTCAAAATGCTTCAAGGTTTATCAAATGGATGTAAAGTCAGCATTCCTAAATGGAGAGCTCAAGGAAGCAGTATACATGGAGCAACCAGAAGGGTTTGATCTAGGTGAAGGAAAGGACTTTGTATGCAAGTTGAAAAGGGCCTTTTATGGTTTAAAACAAGCTCCTAGAGCTTGGTATACAAAATTGGATCACTATCTACAACAAGAAGGTTTCAAAAAGGGGGTGGCAAGAAGTAATATCTACATGAAGGTGGACAAGGATAAATTACTGGTCACTCTTGTCTATGTGTCTATGTTGATGATTTGATTTTTTCCATCAATGATGATGAGATGGGCCATGACTTTTCTCACAATATATCAAAAAGGTTTGAAATGTCAATGATTGGTGAGTTATCTTACTTTCTTGGACTACAGGTATTTCAAACCACAACAGACATGTTTATATCTCAAGCAAAATATCTTAAAGACATACATGAAAGATATGGGATGGAAGAATGTGCACCCATGAGCACACCAATGACCACAGGTTGCAAATTGAGCAAAGATCATGATTTCTCCCTCTGTAGATGCAACTCTTTACAGGTCAATAATTGGAGCTCTCCTATACTTAACTGCTACAAGACCAAATATCATGCAAGCAGTATGAATGGTGGCAAGATTTTAGTTAGCCCCTAAGCAATCCCATCTAGCAGCTGTGAAGAGAATCCTCAGATACTTGAAAGGTACTTCTGATTTTGGTCTTTGGTATCCCAAAAGGTCAACTCTTACTGTGACAGCGTACTTCGACACTGATTGAGCTGGAAGTGTGGATGATCGAAAAAATACCAACAGAAATGCATTCTTCATGGGAGATTGTCTAGTATCTTGGCTCAACAAAAAACAATCATCTATATCTCTTGCCACAGCTGAAGCCGAATATACAATTGCTGCAGATTGTTGCACACAAATACTATGGATGAAGGAAGCTTTGCAGGATGTCAACATAGAAACTAAACAACCAATCACCATCTATTGCGAAAACACTAGTGCCATAAATCTCTCAAAGAATCTAGTGATGCACTCAAAGACCAATTATATTCCAATCAAACATCGCTTTCTCCATGAACAGGTTGATGAACAAACATCAAGTTGGAATGCACCAATACAAAAGAACAAATTGTAGATATCTTCACAAAGCCTCTTCCACGAGAAGCATCTGAACATCTTCACCAAAAGATGGGGGTTCTTGCTCTTGCATCACATTAATTAATCATCTTCTCAAGAGTAGGAACACCATGTCAGGGGGAGCAGCATGACAAAGGAAGCAATTTGATAGGGGGAGTTATTGGGCACCCCATTTGCCATTGATGTCAAAGAGGGAGAGTGGAGAAATATTTCCATCAATGACAAAGGGGGAGATTGTTGGTCAATAATTGTCGTTGATGAAATATATATTGTTGAGCTCTCCTAGTAAATGACACCATGAAGACTTACTTTCCTATTGAATGTCACCATGATAAACAAAAGCCATTATGTCCTATTATTTCCAATTTTGCACTAATTTAAGATCTGTCATATTAAACGATATATTTTTCATCATCCTAGAGACATATTTTCATATTGAGCTTCATACCATTGAAAGAGGAAGATTTTCTCTTTCCAATGAGCCTTTACACGCCTTAAAATTCCCAACGGTTAGGGAGAACGTGAATTTTTAGGTGAGAAATGCATAATGTAGTTTTTGAGCCGACCTGAATTAAGTCTACTCATGTCGGCCTATTTGTAGAGACATGTTTGTCTGTTCATCATGGCAAAAACACTATATATGAGGCATATGTATTCATTCTTCAATCATCAATTCGATCATACATACAGAACAATGAGATATAGTTCACATCTTGTGAACTCTAACGAAGGAGACCGTAAATATAAAGAAGAAAAGGAGCACGGAAGGGATTCTACACCTTGACAAGCTCAATTTTTTTTCTAAAAACAAAGACTTGAATCTCCTGAACAAACATTGATATCTCCCAGATCGGTGGAAGCGAAGTTGGTTGGAGGACAAGGCATGAAAGAAAGGGTTGTTCTCGGCATATCTATCTTTTATTACTGGTCTGAGTCATCACAATGGTTGACTGCAGACATAAGGGAAGAACATAACCTTAGACTTACTGCAAGACTGTTCCTTCCTCAGACTTATTACAGGACTGCACCTTGAATTCACTGCACGACTATTCTTTCCTCAGTCTCTTTGCAGGACAACAACTTGGACTTGAAGATTAATCTCAGACGTGGTGCATTGCAGTAATCCGGATCATCTTCAGAACTGTTCGCTTGGATTTCTCTGCGGACCTGTAGACACAGTGCTTTAGAACTGTGGGCTCGGATTTCTCTCGGACCTGTTGACACGGTGCCACTACTTAGACTTGAAGAGAACCCCTGGTGCACTGCGGTGACTCGGATCCTCTTCAAACTGTGTCTCCAAATCACAGATTGGGGAATCTCTTTCTACACAAACTGTGGATTTGAAGAACCCTCCTCTGGACAGTGGGACTGATAAAGTGAGGCTCAGTAAAAAAAACACAGTGATGCCAAGTGATCTTGGAATTGAGTCTACATTGTAAAGCAAAGTGTTTGAACAGTGAAGTCAACATAAGCAATTTTGGAATTGTTCGTTCAGTGAAGAATATGGCAAGAACATCTAAGTAAGTACCTCTCACATTCTCTATTAAAAGAAGCAAATAAGATTGGTGTCCTAGGGGTTGGTTCCCCTAAACACAAGGTTGGAGCCTTGAATAAGATAGGGTTGAAGCCCTAGAGGTCGGAGCCTCACCAAAGACCAAGTAGGTGCTTGGCAACAATCATTGTATTCAATTATTTGTACTTAATAAAATTGTTATTCTACATTTCTCTGATTAAATTGTGAAGAATCTCATTGGTAAAAATAACAATTGAAAAGAAATATTGATTCACCCCCGTCTAAGTATTTCCAATAGTACAAGGGTAACCACGAAATCTGGCAATGGAGACAAGAATACGTACCTAACCCATTGTTTCTGCGGAATCCCCGCACCAATCCATGCCCAAAAGTGCCCATGAAAAGTAAACAAAATTAGTCAACCAAACCAATGAAAAATCATATCTTTGGGGTCAGGAGGCCCACCTTCAAACATACATTCATAACAGATGGGCGCGGGACCACATGGCTGGCCCAGGTGGCGGAGAAAATGGCACATTGAGCTATCTAGAGGCTACAAGGGGCTATTGGCTGCTGGTTGAGGACCATCTAAGAGAAAAGATTTCTCCTATGCATACTACCTACAGGTGGTGGGTAACATGCCTTATGGACAAAATCTTACCTGTCCATAGATTTTCGAAAACTATGAATCATTTAGTTCTAAAACTCATAAAATATACCAACTTGGAAAATACAATTTATTTACATAGAAGCATATAAATTCTTCTAAAAATTCAAGACCCCTCTTTGAATTTTTTTCTCATCAATGACTTATTGACTTAGGAAGCTCTAATGCTCTTGCATCACTATAGAAGGGCAAAACATTGTGTATAAACTCTATGCAAAGACCTATAGTTGTGATCAGTGTTGAAAATATTGGTATCGGCAAAATATCAGCAAGGGTCCAGAAAACATCTTATCGGCAATATCGGCAAAATATCAACAAATATCAGCAAGCATAAAAAATATTTTTCTCAAATTTTTAAACATAGCCGATATTTTGCCAATATTTTCAAAATATTGTGATATTTTGCCGATATTTTCCGACATTTGTTGATATTTTGAAAATATTGCGATATTTTCAAAACAGAAAATATCGCGATATTTTCTCAGCGATACATTGTTTTGCTGAAAATATCGCGATATTTTCAAATATTGCCGATATATCGCCGATATTATTGTGATACTAGTAGTATTTACTTGAAAGAAAAATGAAGTTCATCAAAGAAGCCAACCTGTTTATGAAGTGTGGACACGCGAATTCAATATTACTATGTGGAGAAAGATCCAAACCTTATTACCTGCGCAATTAAGATCAGTATAAATGGATGTGTTATTAGTACTTGAGGAAGGAGGTTGGAAGTCCTGTGAATCATCTCTATTGACAAGTAATCTAAAGCAATTGACAATCTCGAAAAACAATAATTTCAGAAGTATAGAAATTGTGTGAAGGAGTCCATTATGATGCAAATTACAAGGAGATCAAAGTTGCAAAGAAAGCTATGTTGGAAGATCTCTTGTGGAATAGAACAAGTAATCCTAAGAAAAACATAATCATTATGACTATTGTATGTTGGAAAGGACTGAAATTCTATATAAGTAATCGAAATCATCACTAGAATCTGAGTCGAATTATCTATCCAACATGATAAGGCCTACCTTTTGAAACAAATTATGAAGAATAGTATAACAAGGATCGTGATCTAGGAGCCTGAAGTTTTTGGAGTTCATCTCTAAGGCATAGATGTATGCAATAGCCGTAATGCCACATCCATGAAGCCGACCTACTTGATATTAAAGCTTGAAAAGTGAAGGACATATCTGTGCTTGAAGGACGAAGGACTGAGATCTATATTCAAGTGTGGACATAATTAAGTGAAGTGTGAGCAACCTAGTATCATACTAAAGGAAATCATGGAGTGTTGAAAGAAATGTACTAAGTTCGGTCTTCATAAATGTACTTTTGATATTTGTATTTATTCAAGAAAAGAAATATTATTTCTATATTATTTGTCACTGAGTTTCTTGCTCATTGAAGTACGTCAAGCATATGGTTAAGTGCTTCTAGGAAGTCAAAAGGTCAATATATTAATAAGACCCTTAGAGGGCATGTTACACTATGTATAAGGTCAAAGGAATACCTCCAAGACAAGTGCAAGTCCTTTCCATGCATTAACGACCTCCACAAGAAGCCATCTAAGGCAAGCATAACAAGTCAGTCTGCAAACTGTCCTCAGGTCGGCCTACTAGTTGGCCTAAAAGGAAGGACAATCCTCTATATATAGAGGTTGTCCTCTCCACTATAGCACACTCATATACCTCTGAAATCAATGAAGTGAAGTAGCCGAAAAAGACAAGGGAAAGCCTAGTCTAAAGGCTCTCCAAGACAAGTGAAGGAAGGAGGAAGAAAACCGAAGTGAAGAAGACTGTTTCTAGGGCTAGAAACAGTCACATGTGTGAAGAAGAGGAGGGTAGGTCTGCGGCATTACAACAACTAGAGAACAGTCCATGTAATAATATTGGCTGGGTGAGAAATCAAGTCTACAAGGACTCCCAAGCCTAGCAAAGGAGCCTATCTCTCTAGCGAAGGAAAAGCACCCTAATTCTCTAGGGTTCCTACCTCACGTGGGAAGAACTAGGGAAGCAAAACAGTGTTACAACCATACTTCAAGAAGGATCTCGTTTGGTCAAGGATAGAAGAGGAACATCTCACCTAGAAGGCTCACTCAAGTGTTGATTTGGGGTAGCATCGGATGTGCTCTAGCCACGAAAATTGGGGGAGAGGCTAAAGCAGATGAGATCTCCAATACCCAGAAATGGTTTGGGTAGATTCTAAACAGTTTGGGAGATATTAAAATAATTAATATTTTTAATGGAGTCCCTAAGTCTAAAGTTAGGGTAAATAAAATATTAATGAGAATTAATATAAAATTGTGTTAGAAGGGTCCAAAAGTCATGGATCAAGCTAGAGTAAATCTCGGCCGTTGATTTGTCAATGAGAAAAGTATAGGAGGAGGCTTGAGTGTCACTTGGAGAACACACTGAGGGAGACCAGTCAGTTCAATTTCTGGAGCAGGTTTAGTTGAGAAATTCGAACTAGTGGTCTAGTGAGCAGTCAGGAGGCAGCAAGTATGGAACAGAGAGACAGGATTAGACACTGGAGGCCAGCGCTGAGGTAGGAGAGGCAGACGCAGGGCATTTTAGGCAGACACTGAGGCAACAGGAGACTGCGCAGTCAATAGAGGGCCTACGTGGGTGACACAGAGAGGCCCAGGGCTGACGCAGTCAAGCAAGCGCTGACACAGAGTGTCTGGGAGCCATGTAGAGGTCAGCCAAGCTAACGCTAGGACTGGGAGAAGTGCTAGAGAATTTTTTCTTTCTGTGAGTAAGCCAGTTTGGCACCCTGTTGTACTGAAGAATTACTGAATAATAAAATCCTCCCTTGCTGCAACGGTTTTCCCACATTGAGTTTTTCCAGGGATTGTTGTCCAAAATATCTGTGTCAATGTGTTGATTCTTGTACATGTGTTTGACAGTGTGATATCTGCAGCAAAATTTATTTTAATGTTTGTTGAAGGAATTTCATAAATAACTTATTGACGAATAAGTAGGAAAAGTAAATTAGATGTTGTAGTGATAGAATTTTTACATGGTATCAAAGCGAGTAATCAGAGACAGGAAGGGAAAATCAGTTATGGGTCGAGATCACGATGCAGAGGCATCCATGTCAGGGGACTTGCACAGATTTTCAGAAGATTGCACAAGAGAAAGAGACTTCAATTTCTCTGTGTTGGCTTCCAGGCTGGAAGAAGAAGTGGCTTGTATGACTAGTTTTGCATCATCAAGTGGAGGCTCGTGGCATATGATGGGAATTAGGGAATTTTTCTCAGAATATCGAGAAGAGAAGATGAACTTTCAGATCACCATGGGGAACAAGGCAAAGTGTACTCCAGTAGGGAAGGGTACCATAGTTTTTCAAACAGAATCGGGAGAACGGTTCCGTGCTACAAATGTGCGGCATGTACCAGGATTGGCGATGAACTTACTTTCCGTGTCGCAACTTCAAGGCAAGGGCTATGATGTCTACTTCATCAAGGAGAAGGTATACGTCAAACACCCGAGCTGGAAAAAGAAAGTGCAGATCTGGATCAAAAGTAACAGGTTGTATAGATTACAAGTAGAATCACCAATGGCACTAATAGGCAGTCATGGAGACAAGGACTTGAATAAACTATGGCACAAAAGAATGGGTCATTTGCACCATGGAGCTCTGAGAATTCTCAGGAGCACTATAACAGGACTTTCGGATCTGAGTACGGAACGAGATTATGTATGCAGAGGATGCGCTCTAGGAAAGTATGCCAAGGCAGCATTTCCTAGAAGTAAACAAAGGGCCAAGAGTGTACTAAGATAATAGGATTGATACACTCAGATATCTGCGGACCTATGTTCATCAAAGCTCTCAGTGGTGCCGAGTATTTCCTTACCTTCATTGATGACCACTCAAGGAAAACTTGGATTTATTTTCTGAAAACCAAGGATGAGGTTTTCTGTCGATTCAAAGAATTCAAGGCTCTAGTGGAGAATCTGACTGGGAAGAAAATAAAAGTTTTGCGCTCAGATAATGGTAGAGAGTATGTCGATAAGGACTTCACTGATTGTTGCGCTAAGGAGGGCATCAGAAGAGGGTGGACAACTCCCTACAATCCGAAGCAGAATGGAGTAGCAGAAAGAAAGAACAGGACTATTGTAGAAGCAGCTAGAGCCATGATGTATGATCAGGATATGCCAAAATTCCTGTGGGCAGAAGCAGGCAACACAATAGTCTATGTTCAAAACAGGACTCCTCATCGGGCGTTGGGCAAGATTATTCCAGAGAAAGTTTTCACAGGGAAGACACCTGAAGTCAGTGATTTTAAGATATTTGGGAGTTTAGCATATTGCCGCATACTAGAGGAAAAGAGGAAGAAGCTGGATCAAATTGCAGAAAAGGGATACCTAATGGGATATAGCAAGAACACTAAGGCATATAGAATCTACCTTCTAGGGAGCAGGAAGGTAGTAGTTCGATGAGATGTAAAGTTCATGGAGGACAGGGCTTTCAGAAAATCTCGTGAGATGCCTGCCGAGGAGAAATCAAAAGAGGAGTCGCTAGTTAAGCCTCTTCAACCAACGGAAGTAAAAAATTCTAACTCGGGTCAGGATGATTCTTAGGATGAGGAGGAGCTAACAGAAGCACCTACTGGCAGAGGAAGAACTAGTAGGGAACTTTGTCAGTTTCTGCGAGATGCAGAGGACTTCATCAGTGCACCAAAAAACAATAAGAGGAAGCGAAAACAGCCAGATAGATATAAGGCATTAGTAGCTCAAGATAGGGAGCCCGCCAGTTTCAAGGAGGCAGCTCAACATCATGTTTGGCTAGACGCGATGGTAGAGGAGTACAACTCCATAATGGTGAACGATGTCTAGGAGGTAGTGCTGATCCGAATCGGATCCACAAAAGACTGTCAAGAACTTTGACTGTATCGAGTTGAACAAATCTCTAATGAAATCCAAAATAGCATCAAAAACACCCTAAACTAGTGGCCATGGCAACCAGCGTGGAGCGACGAGGACCTCGGTCAAAGCGCGCTGACCGAGGCCCATGGAGATTGCGCAGGAGGTCAAAACAGCCCCTGGGAGCCCCAGATCGGGAAAAGGAGGTGATTTTGATGCACGATTAGCGCTAATCGCGCATCGCTAGGCAAACAAGGCTAAAATGGAAAAGCCTTAAGCACTCGGTCACGTTGGGAGTCGGAGAATCGCGGGTGGAGAAACAAAAAGCGCTAAAGGACAAAGGCGGGACCCGCGCTTTGGAAAACCGACGGTTTTGATCAGGGTGCCCTTGAATGGTAAGAGGTTTTGGAGGAGAGTGGAGCAATCCCACTCAACGATCGACGCGTGGCAGCAGAGATGAGAGAAAAACCGCCGTGATTGCGTGTTATCGGTCGAGCAAGTCAACCGCGCTCGACATGCGTATGACGTTGGATTTGGAGGAGCTCAGATCGGATGGCTGAGATTGCGCCCGATAGAAAGAGGCGGAATCGACAGGGAATTAAGCCGCAATTTAAAGGGATTTGGAATCTGTTTGACCGCCACGGTGGAGAAAGAACGTCTCCGCGACATAACCGAAGAAATGAATCGACGAGCAGACTGGCGCTGTTCCGATGGGGACACGTGGCACTTCCCGAGCGTTCATGCTGACGCCGAACAGGGAACTCCAAGCACAGCTGCAGAAGGAGAATCGACGCAGGCGGGAGAGGAACCGAACATGCATAGGGATCGAATGGTTAAAGCCATGAACAGAGACAGTCGAAAGGAGAGGAAGATTTGGAGAAGAGTCCAAACGACCAAGAGAGACAGTGAACAGTGAACCCTGAGAGGAGGACTGAACACAGAGAACAGTAATGCCAAGCAGAGGAGACAGAGGGCCGAGCTAACCACAGGCAGTGTCGAGCACCAAAGAGCTTGAAGGTTCAAGCCTTCCCATGGAGGAATCTGTCCGGACTGAGCATCACAATTGGCTCTTTCCACTGTAGACCAAGGGTCACAGAGCTGGTAGGAAGTAAAAGAGTCTGTGAACTCTAAGTGGCTTGGGGAATCCAAGAACCACCCTACCTAACAAAATTTGCTTCAGGAGAACTCACATTGAGTCCCTATATTGTAATTTCTCTGCTACAAGACACAATAAAATAAGGCCACCACTGACGCTGGACTAGAGATGTAGCCCTGGAGAATAGGGTGAACTCCTTATTAAAAAATTGTTTGTGTCTTTGTGTTGCTCACTGTATTTCTCTGCTTTCTTTCCATTTAAAATGTCTGTGTATTGGCAATCTGATCGATCCGTTGTTTCGATAACACAGAACACACACCAACACGAGTCTGTAATACCTTTTATTTAATAAATCTTCAACTGAGATCACTCATAGGGTGATTATCAGATCAAGTGGTATCAGAGCTTTAGGTTGTAAGGTTAGACAAGCTTGTGTTGGTTTAGCTGTGAATGCTCACTAGATCAAAGCTCAAATTAGGAGAAGGAGAGTTGGTGGAAACTGATCCTGAAATTGGGAGAGTCTATTCTCAGAAGACAATGTCAGAAGAAGGTTCTATAGGGCCAGACCCTCAATTCGTAGAAAGTTTCCTAGCTATAAAGTCCATGGTAGAAGAAATGTATAGGGACTTTAGAAAGCATAAGGATGAGGATTCATCAGGCTCTAAACAAGATAAAGAAAGATGAATCTCATTCCCATGACCGCTCAAAAGGAAAGGGAAAAGAAGAAAGCTTCCGTACACCTGTGCATAATAAGAAAGCATCCTTGATTAAACTAGATGTTAAATTTGATTTGCCTATATATGATGGAGAGTTAAATGCTGAAAGGTTGGACAATTGGATTAGACAAATTGATGTGTATTGCAGAGTACAGAACATAGACTCGGACAAGAGTAAGATTCAGCTGGCAAGCCTACGCCTAGGAGGCACTGCCTTGGTTTGGTGGGAAGGCAGAAGGCAAGCTGATATGAAAAAGCATGGTAAGACCATCTCTGTCTAGAGTGAATTTGTTGCTACCATCAAAAAGCAGTTCTATCCATTGGCCTACATGCAACAAGCCATGATGAGTTGGCAAACTCTTCGGCAGTTGAAAGGCCAAAGTGTGCAAGGGTATACTCAAGAATTTAGAAAGAGGGCATTGATGTTGGGCATCTCATTAGACTCACCAAATACTCTTTTGAAGTACATTGGTGGTCTACACAGCTACATGAGGCATACCATCCTCATGTTTAATCCCACTAGTATAGATGAGGTATCTGTACAAGCTACTCATCTAGAGGCTAGAGGAAAGAATGGAAATCCAGAAGTTGGTGGACCATCCCAACCCACTGTAAGCAAGAGCAAGGAGAAAAGAGAACAGAAGTGGAAAGCAAGAAAGACTAACACTGCACAGAAAGGCAAAGCTTCATGCACTCACTGTAAAAAGGAGGGGCATGATGATGAGCACTGTTGGATTCTGCATCCAGAGCTAAGACCTAAGAAGTCCGAGGGCAAGAAGCAGAAGACTGCTGCAGCTATTCAGAGAGATTTGGGGTCAGACTCGGGAGATGAAACAATCATTGCAGCCACAGGTATAAAAGGTAAGAATTCTGAAGCATCTACTAGTAATTCTGCTCAATCTGTTATTGATGAAGAACATGA